>CAUYTI010102926.1:0-49181 GCA_963575145.1 Galago senegalensis | reverse complement strand
GTCGCCACCCCCGTCCTCTCGCGTTGCGGCGCCGCCCCCCCCGTCCTCACGCTGTGCGCCCACCCCACCCCACCCCCGCTGTCCCCACGCCGTGCGGCCCCCCTGCCGTCCTCAGTCCTGCTGCTCCCCCAGCTGCAGGTTCCTTTCGTCTGAGTAGCCTGCTCCATGGTCACCGTTTCCTGGGCAGGCAGGACGTGGCCAGTGCATTGGAGCAGCCACAACAGAACCTCTGTGCAGACAGACAAGAGAGCCCAGACGTGGCTGAAGCCAACCCCGTGCTTCCTGGGAGTGGCTGGAAGTGGAGGGTTGGTTGTTTTCAGGGACATATGGAGGGTGGCAATGCGGAGGCCCAGAAAAATGCCCCATTTTATAAGATTTTTTTGTGTAGCAAGTCATAGCTTCAAGTATGTCAGAGGAACTGACAGAACTTTTTCCTTATTTTCCAACTTGAGTCATGTTGAAACTGATATAAATTACTGTCATTTTAACTAAAAGAGGCTTAGGAGCTGTGCTGACACCATCTGTTAGCTACAGCTGGAGTGAGGAGAATGACCGGGTGCCCCTGGACCCCTTTCACTAGGACAGTTCTGCCTGGTTTGTTGAGGTGTGACCCTGGCATTCTTGTTGAGGCCAGGCAGTAATGCAGGTGCACCCTGACACGGGCAGGTGCGTCTTGGCTTGAGAAAACCCACTGTATGAAAAATCCAAGCTTGAATGGAAAGATAAATTTATAAGTTGGATTTTATGATATTCATTTTTTTTTTCCGAGGCAGAGTCTCACTCTGTCACCCTGGGTAGAGAGCCGTGGCATCACAGCTCACAACAACCTCAAACTCTTGGGCTTAAGCGATTCTCTTGCCTCAGCCTCCCGAGTAGCTGGGACCACAGGCGTCCACCACAACGCCCGGCTGTTTTTCATTGTAGTTGTCATTGTTGTTCAACAGGCCCGGGCTGGGCTCGAACCCGCCACCTTCAGTGTATGTGGCTGGCACCCTACTCCCTGAGCTGCGGGTGCCAAGCCGGATTTTATGATATTCATAATATAAAATTTACCCTTTTTACTTTTGAAAAATTTTACTTTGTGTAAAATCCCTTTAAATAGCTAAAGCTATATCCTCTCTGCAGTGTGGATTGAAAGTATAACTGAATTGGACAAAAATCTGGGCTTTCCCACAATCTTTCAGTATATCCAAATTGTAAACCTGATCTGAAAAGACTGTTTTGAATCTATTTTCTTGCCAGACCCTTACAGCACCCCAGAAAGAAACATTCTTCAAAAACTACAAAGTCCCCAAAACTCTCTGAGGAAACGGCTTGATCACATGGTAGAGACATTCAAGCTGTAAATGTTCATTAAAGAAAATCTTTTCTCATCCAGTAGAATGTGGTAGAACCTCTGTAAGTTGACCCCAAAGGGGCGATAACAAACTGGTCACACCCAGAGGTGGTCCCGGGTCCACTGTACTGACACACTCACATGGTAAAGCCTGTCTGGTCTGTGGAAATCGGGTCAATTTAAGGAGTGGTCAGGCACGGGTCCATTTGGGGTCAGTCTCTGCGTCAGTCAGGGGCTCTGGTGTGGCTGTGCAGTAGCTCTACATTTCCCAACATTAAACTATGGGCTCTGATTTCTTCTGCTAGATTGGTCGCTTAGTCATTGGGCAGAATGGAATCCTCTCCACCCCGGCTGTGTCCTGCATCATCAGAAAGATCAAAGCCCTTGGTGGCATCATCCTAACGGCCAGCCACAACCCAGGAGGGCCCAATGGCGATTTTGGAATCAAGTTCAATATTTCTAATGGAGGTGAGTTTCCTGTCGTTTTGAGGACTGGCGGTTTTATATTCAGCACTCGGAGCCTTGGAGGCCGGAGTTCTAGTCCGGCCCTCAGCAGGGGCTCTTCTCTTTGTTCAGCCCCTCAGTGGAGTGACGCCCATCCTGGGTGTGGAGACCCATGTGCAAGTCCTCACTAGAGTATGTCCACTAGGGGACATCCTGGAGCTTTGCAGGCTGAACGATGAAATGGCAGATGTGCTGGTGACCAGGAATTGACCAATGTTGGATTCTTTATATTCTCACATGTGTAGCACAAAATGACCTGCTGTTTGCCCTGTGATTTTCAGGTCCTGCTCCAGAAGCAATCACTGATAAGATTTTCCAAATCAGCAAGACAATTGAAGAATATGCCATCTGCCCTGACCTGAAAGTGGATCTCGGTGTTCTCGGGAGGCAGCAGTTTGACCTGGAGAATAAGTTCAAGCCCTTCACAGGCACGTTGGGTTCCCGCCTCCACCTGCCCTCTCCTGTTTCCAAGGTGCTCACAAAGTGGGCCTTCAGCTTTGGAGAGGTTGTGGCCCCTGAGCTGTGCCAGCATTAGTCACTTAACCAGCCTGGAGTTGGGTTTGGGAGTCTAGCGTCCAGGCTCTCTGGGCCTGCAGTGATAGCAGCAGGACGCTGGGAGAGTCGCTCCCAGGCCTTAGTTTCCACACCTACACCACAAGTGGCCCTGAGGTCACGCTCACTGCTGGCTTTTGTTGCCTCTGGTCTGTGGCAGTTCTTCAGAGCCACCGTCCCGTTTCAGTCTGGCAGTGCACCTGTGCGGGCAGCCCTGCCCTACTTACAGATGGAGAGAAGAGGCCGAGACAGCTTCAGAGTCTCCCTCCAGCTCGCAGTCACTGAGGGTAAAGTCAGGATTCAAACTCAGGTGTGAATGACGCCCAAGCCTGGACTCCCCCCCCATTTCAGTAAAATCAGTCAGACCATTCGGGGGCTAAATTGAAACTTCCTGTATAGGCAGCTGTGGGGAATATTTTGTTGTTAAATGCCAAGGTATTATAATAATTGATGGAATAAAGCATGATACAGTTATACTGATCAAAAAAGGATGAGCTGGTTGGTGAGGGACCCCCGTTTTGACTTTGCCCTGACACGCGTTCTTTCCTCTGGACTGCAACCTCGCAGGGTGTTTTTTTTTTTTGTCTGAACCTACCCATTGCTACCGACAACTCATTGTAGTAAAGATGAAGTGTCCCTCTGATGCATCTCACAGACGCTCCTGGGGCAGAGGAAATGGCAGTAGAGTCTCTGCTATTCCTAATTGTGTTCCTGACCACGTGGGCAGGCTCTCAGCCTTTCAGGCCGTAAGCTTCCTCACCTGTACACACTTCCCTCTCAGGAAGATTGTTGGAACGGAGTAAGGTCTTTAACCACCCCAGTATACCAAGCTGCTCGGTAACTGTCCTTTTGGCAGCAGTGCGATCACTGCAGTGATTTCTAAATGTGTTCAGTCCTTCCGAGCCTTGACGTTACTTGTTTTCACAGTGGAAATTGTGGATTCAGTGGAAGCTTATGCTGCGATGCTGAGAAACATCTTTGACTTCAATGCACTGAAAGAACTACTTTCTGGTCCAAACCGGCTCAAGATCCGCATAGACGCCATGCACGGAGGTAGGAGTCACGTCTCCTCAGCCCGCCAGGGCAGGAAGGGGTCCTGCTACGTGTGTCCCGTTTCCTAACAAGCCCCTGCTCACATCTCTCTGACTGTGTCGGACAGAATTACTCTGCACCCTGTTCAGAGCAGTATTCACACAGATAAAAATCTAATTGTGTGTAGCAAAAATAGCAGTGACATTCCTCGCGGTAAGCTAGTGTGAAGGTCAGGGTTTCCACATCAAGTGTCAGGTCTTGGGTGATGGACAACTGTTGTCCGGACGCTCGGTCCCCCCAGAGACGCCACACACGCTTCCTACACACCCATGAGGCCAAGTGTGTTTGCTACATGTGGTGAACAGGGTCCTGCCCCCTGAGACCAACTAACTTCCCTCGCTGGCTCCTTGCAGGGGCAGGCTGAGCATTAAATTCAGAAACTGGGCTGTGTGCTTCCTTCTCTCCCTCTGATCTGCGAGGTCAGGCCAGTGGAGACGGCAGTCCTCGCTGTGACCCGGGAACTGGAGGCTCGCTCAACACCCAGAGTGTCTGTACCAGGGTGTCAGCCTGGGCCTGGCCTGTGGGCTGCATGATGAGTTTCTGAGGACTATTTTGTTTCTCTGTGGGGTCAGATATCACGGAAAGTATACACGGACTTTTGTGTTTTGCTCCTGAGCTCGTTAGTGTTTGTGTTTTTCATGTGTGGCCCAAGACAACTCTTATTCTTTCATTTTGTGGCAGAGGAAAAAAAAACGTTGGACACCCCTGGTCTATGTGTCTGTAATTAAGAATTTTAGAAACTTTGAGTGGCAAGGATTCTGTGTTGTGTGGGAATCCACACGTGTCTGCCTGGTTGGGAGAGGCTTTCTGCCTGGCACTTGAACCCTCTTAGTGCTGTCTGGGCCTTCTGTTACGCTACAAACTGCAGCTGGAAAATCTCCTAATGGGCTGAAATTTTCCTTTCCTAGAGCTTCTCCCCTTGGATCCTGGCTGCCCTTGGAGTCCCTAGTTCCTTATTCAGACAAAGCAGTTCTTTTTTTTGAGACAGAGCCTCAAGCTATCCTCCTGGGTAGAGTGCCATGGTATCACAGCTCACAGCAACCTCTAACTCCTGGGCTCAAGCAATTCTCCTGCCTCCGACTCTCAAATAGCTGGGACTTCAGGCACCCAAAACAATGCCTGGCTCTCTTTTGGTTGCAGCCATCATTGTTGTTTGGTGGGCCCAGGCTGGATTCGAACCCACCAGCTCAGGTGTATGTGGCTGGCGCCTTAGCCTCTTGAGCCACAGGTGCCGAGCCCAAGCAAAGCAGTTCTGTCTTTGTAAACCGTTCAGCAATGTGTTGGGAACCTGCGACTTGCATGCTTGAGGAATAGCAGGGAGCTGGCGAATGACTTCCTTCTAAGAGTTTGAGGAACCCTGGGAACATCTGGGGATGTGAGGGGGATAAATACCAACCACTGCCAGGCTAACAAAATGAGAGACTCTCAGGTAGTTTCTCTGGGGTTGGAAAAAGGCATCATTTGACTGGAGGTATCAAGAATGGTTTCCTGGAAAAAGGGGCAGTTGTTCATAAAACTCAGCTTTTATGAAAGAAAGACCTAGGGTAATAGAAATTAAGCAATGATTATCCCCAGTGGAGGCAGTGGCTGCAACAAAGATACAAAGGTTTAAAAGTAGAGGCCGTAGGAGGAGGATGCGGTGAGCCTGGGCTGGCTGGGGAATGCGGCTGGTACGGGGGTGTCGGCTGAAAGACGCTGGTCAGGAAACCGTTCTGTGTGCAGGTCTTTCAGTTGCCTCCGATTCTGGGTCCCTCCCAGGCCTGGCTGCCGGATCTCAGTCTGGGGTATGTCAGTAACCTGCTTACCGTGGGCCTGGCAGGAGACACATCTGCAGTGCCCAACTCTGCGTGGAATGTGCCGGGGTCAGAACCTTCCTGAAGGGAGCTCATTCTCAGCATCTTAGAGATCCTCACTCTTGATGCACAAAATGTCCTTGTAAACATTTAGGACTGGCTTCTCCTGTCGCTTGTTATTGTTGTGGATTTTGGTTTGTATTGTTTTGACCAGTTGATCAGATATAAGAGATCTGAATCCCAGCCCCCACTCCTACTAGCTGTGTAAGTTTGGGCAGATATCTTCATCTCAGAACACCCGCATTATTATCCCCAAGTTGGAAGTTATAGTCATGATGTAAACATTAAAGCATATGTGCCACTGTCATGCTTCTTTTTTTCTTTAGATAGTCTCAAGCTGTCATCCTGGGTAGAGTGCTATGGGATCGCGGTTCACAGCAACCTTCAACTCTTGGACTCAAGCGATCCTTTTGCCTCAGTTTTTCTATTTTTAGTACAGACGGGATCTTGATTTTTGCTCAGGCTGGTCTCAAACCATGAGCTCAAGCAGTTCACCCGCCTTGGCCTCCCAGAGTGCTGGGATTCCAGGCTGAGCTGCTGGCCCAGCCCCCTTGTCAAGCTTCTTTTTTTTTTTTTTTGCAGGTTTTGCCTGGGGCTGGGTTTGAACCTGCCACCTCCGTCACATAGAGCTGGCACCTATTCCTTTGAGCCACAGGCACCGCCCTCAAGCTTCTTATCTGTTAACTCATCTGATCCTCATATCAACCCTGATAGGTTATGATCCCCATCTGGCAAGTCAGAGAGACTGAGGCACAGAAGGGTTAAATAACTTTCCCCAAATGTACAACCGGTGATTGGCAGAGGTAGGATCTGAACTGAGGCCTGATTGCAGAGGCCTCCAGGCACTTAAACGCTGAGCTTGCCCACCTTCTGGGTCCTTCTGAGGACTGAATAAGATGGCACCGGTGTGCTGTGGGGTTGCAGCAACAGCTCCCTTCCCTGTCCTCGCTCCTCCCTTGGAGGGCCCATCTTCTCCAGCCTAATCCCTCCCCTGGAGCCTTCTTCCCTGGCAGACTTTGCTCCCCCAGCCCCCAACTTCAGTGTGTTCTCACTGTCGCTAAGGCCTCTCTGCTCCCCAGGACACACTGACCTCACCCTGCAATCTCACAGGCTTTAGGAAGTTTTATTTTCTGATTCTCCACATACTTTTATTTTGTGCTTTCTGTAGTCGTGGGGCCATATGTAAAGAAGATCCTCTGTGAAGAGCTGGGTGCCCCTGCAAACTCGGCAGTGAACTGCGTCCCTCTGGAGGACTTTGGAGGCCACCACCCTGATCCCAACCTCACCTATGCAGCTGACCTGGTGGAGACCATGAAGTCAGGAGAGCACGATTTTGGGGCTGCCTTTGATGGAGATGGGGTGTGTACAGGTGCATTTAAGTGAGCTCTGATGCAGGCCACCTGATCTTGCAGATGGGGGGAAATGCAGGCTGCTGGTACCAGGCCCTGGGAGTGACTGTCAGAGGTCCTTCCCATACCCAAGGTCAGAACTAAGTTGTTAAAAGACTGTCAGGAACAGAAATAAGAGTCACTGGAATGTCACCACATGTTTGATTTCAGCTATCCACATCTGCCAGGAGGGGCAGGTGACTAGCCTCCGGGCATGATGTAAGGATGGGTAGTTCCTGAGCTGTTGGGTTCTAGATACCTCTCCTAAAAACAGGTTTCTGCTGTCAGCCAGCAGCTGGCTACTTGTTTAATCTCTGGAAAAGGTTTTGGTCTCATTCATTCATTCATTCAGATGAGCTGAATGATGTAACTGTAATTTTGTATTCTATATGAAGATAATAGTGAAAGAATTAACATTTTATTCCTTCTCTACAATTAAAGTTTTATAAACGAGCTGTTTTATTTACATTGGTGACTATGAAATGAAATCTGACAATCGAGTTTGAACTTATCCTAGAAAAAGTGCTACACACCTCACTGCTGAATATCAATAGGTCACCTTAAAGCAGCAGTTCTCAACCTGTGGGTCACAACCCGCAGGAACTGTATTAAAGGGTTGCAGCATTAGGAAGGGTGAGAACCACTGCAAAGGTTCTCCCTTGGGAAGCTCTGTACTGAGGCCAGCGTCTAGTCGGCCTCAGTGCTTCAAAGCAATTTTGGAAATCTTTTTCTGGATTGACCTTCAGAGCTGTTGTCATACAGCACACAGAACCCCATGTGGTTCAGCAAGACACGACCACACATCAACACGAGGACCGCTACGAGACACTGATACCCCAGGGTCATGAAACCTTACAGAGTTTTTTGGTTCAGTGCTGCCAATGTAAGCACACAATGGCGAGTTCACAGACTTAATTGTCAGACCTTGTATGCCAATAGTTCTGATGGTCATTCCGGAAAGACTTCCAGAATTGCTTTGAAGGGGCGACTAGGCTCTGGTGTCAGTGCACGGCTTCCCAAGGGGAGTGCTTAGAGGGTGACTGTAGTGATATTCAGCAATGAGGCGTGTAGTACTTTTTCTAGAATGAGTTCACAAACTTAATTGTCAGGCCTACGTAACAGACAAAGAAAAGCTGTGTCTTAGGTTTGTATCCCTGGTGTCTCACAGATTGTAGGCACTGTGCATGTTTATTTAGTTGAAAAAATATTCTTGTTGTTGCTGATTTTTACCATCAGCTAGAATCCACTATTTCCTGAAAAATAATTTTTCCCTCATCAAAATTTTGGGAAATTAAAGGATTCCTAGCAGAGAGTATTTTGCAGTGCATAAGCTGGGAGGCCTTCCCCTGCAATCCTGGGTATGAGAGTGTCCTGTGTGCCAGGCACTGCACCAGTGAAGGTGGCAGTGTGTTCTGTTGAGTCCTGCACCCCGTGATTCAGGAGGCTTTCTTTGAAGAAATCTACCTTTGTTCCTCAAAAGGATGCCTGGTGGACCTACCAACTGTGTGAACACCAGCATTTTCTCTGTCACCTGGAACCTCCCCCGGTTCCAGAGTATGGGAAGGGTCTGGGAGCCCAGCACTAGCTCCCAGGGTCTTTGCACTCTAATTGGAAATGGTTTTAACTCTTTGGCCCAGTGGTACTGTGTAGACCCGTTAAAAATAAAATCCAGAGTTAAAAACCTGGCAGCATAAGTAAATGTGTCAGTTTTAATTTTATGAAACTCCCATGGAAGATAGTTTGGTTCCTCATAGATTGATTAAAAGTCTTGCTTTGAATCTTCTTCCCCCCTAGGATCGGAACATGATTCTGGGCAAGCATGGGTTCTTCGTGAACCCCTCAGACTCTGTGGCTGTCATTGCTGCCAACATCTTCAGCATTCCATACTTCCAGCAGACAGGGGTCCGTGGCTTTGCACGAAGCATGCCCACAAGTGGTGCCCTAGACCGGTAGGTCTCACCTGTCCCTTGGCCCTCCCATCTCGGGCTGTCCTGGTCCTCCCCACGCCCCACTGTGTCCGGCACACATCCTTCCCTTTTAGCACAGGCAAGTGGTGCCTGGTGTGTGCTGAGTGGGTCTCGTATGGGGGGAGGGCAAGCTCCTGCCTGGACCAGATGCTTCCCCCTGTGCCCCTCAGCACCCTCAGCACCCCCGAGCCCCTGGCATGGACCACACCAAGTTCTGGTTGCCTGTTTGCTTGACCAGCTGTCGTGCTGGACTGTGCCCCTCTGCAGAGAGAGGGTTTCCTTATTCGCCACCCTAGATGCTGCCTGGCCATGGTGTCCCTGGCACATAACACACACAGCATTTTTTAAAAATGAATGAATGAGTGTTAATGAGTAAATGAGTGGGTAGCACTTCCCGTCCTTGTGACGTCATTCTGGACGACCACTTTCCTTTCCAGAATGTACAGTGTTTGGGTGAAAGAACAGACTGACATGGTTGTAGAGTTTCAACCCATCTAGATCACCCCGGCACACACGGACACAGTGAACATTCATTCATGCAAAATCCAAACAGAAAGTTCAAATAGGTTAAAAAATATATACATTCAGTTTTTACGAGATAGAAATCAGTGATGATGAAAGAGTTGGCGTCCCAGAGTTCGATGTTGGTGCATTTGTCTGTTTATTGTGTATCACTGTGCTCTGCAAAGGCTCTAAGGTGGCTTGCAAGATCACATCTAAAAAATTAAAAAATAAAAGTAATAAAGGACAGATGAGGACTAGGGAAGATATTAATTAGAATATAAAGGTCAGAGGCCCAGAAAATGTTTGCTGAATGAAAGAATAAATGAATTAAGGAGTAAAAGTTCAGGCCAGGGAAGAGAGAGACATATATCTAGACTCTTATAGAAATACTGGTATTGGCTCGTCGCCTGTGGCTCAAGCAGCTAAGGCGCCAGCCACGTACACCTAAGGTGGTGGGTTCGAATCCAGTCTGGGCCCGCCAAACAACAATGATGGCTACAACCAAAAAATAGCCGGGCGTTGTGGCGGGTGCCTGTGGTCCCAGCTACTTGGGAGGCTGAGGCAGGAGACTCGCTTGAGTCCAGGAGTTGGAGGTTGCTGTGAGCAGTGAAGCCACGCACTCTACCCAGGGGTACAGCTTGAGGCTCTGTCTCAAAAAAAAAAAAAAATAAATACTGGTGTTCATTGGACATTACCTTGTCCTAGACACCAAATCCTTCATATGCTTTAATACTGAGACCAACCCCATGAGATAAATGGTGTGTACAACCCCATTTTATTTTATTTAGTTTAGTTAGTTAGTTAGAGACGTCTCTGTCACCCAGCTAGAGTGCAGTGGCATCAGCATAGCTCGCTGTGACCTCAAACTCATGGGCTCGAGTGATGCTCCTGCCTCAGTATCCCAAGTAGCTGCAGCTATAAGTGTATGCCTGGATGCCGGATAATTTTTCTTTTGTTTGTTAAAAAAAATAGAAACATGGTTTAAGTAGCCTACAAAACAGCCCTGCATGTTTTACTGCTGTTGTTTCTTCTGAAATATTAAACTTAGTGTTCTGAATTAATTCTTTCTTCTTCCTCTTCTTCCCCTGCTCTGAATTCACATAGAAAAGCCCCTTGTGCAGCACAAGTTTTCTCTCATGATTTTCCACCAGTCTTAGAATTATGTGCACCTTTGAGTGGTGCTAAATGGGACCCTTGATCACAGTAACCTTGCTCTTTTCCACCCCCACGTGGCTACACTAATAGTCCTGCTGTGATGTAACTTTGATTTCATGCCTTTGAAGGGTGGCTAATGCTACAAAGATCGCTTTGTATGAGACCCCAACTGGCTGGAAGTTTTTTGGGAATTTGATGGATGCAAGCAAACTGTCTCTTTGTGGGGAGGAGAGCTTCGGGACCGGTAAGTCCGCTCGTAACTGCTGCTTCCAGGGAAAGCTTAGCCTGCTGAGATAGCACTGAACGAGTGACAGTGGCTGATGGTCCTAAATCAAAACAGTTACTTATGACCATGCTGAGGAAGGGCACGCATCTGAACGGCACAGTCAGCCAGGAGCGCTCTCCTACTTTCAGAGGATCACAGCTACAGAGTCAGGGAGTTGGGGGGCCTCCCTGGCGGCACATGGCCATTGGGTCTGCAGGATTAAACAGTGATAAACATGTTTTTCCTCCCTCAGTGGGAAGAAACAGGATGGAGGGAGTGCATTTTTGTTTTCAAGGGAGGATTTCAACACAGTATTCAATCTTTCTTTTTCATAGGTCTACGCTCTCCTCCCTCCCCCCCACACACTGCCCTGAACTCCTGCGACTTCATCCTGCCCATGTCACTCTCTTCTACACATCTGTTCAGAGGTGTGGCTTGTTCCCATGTCTCAGCTTCCAGCCAGATTGCCGGGTCCTTAAGTGGCCACATGTCTACCTCTGTTCTCTCTACCTAATATTCTGAAGTAAAAGGACCAATTTTTTTGGCCCTTCAGGACCCTACTGTCACCTCTTAGCAAAGAAAAGATCAGAACCAACCATTCCCTCAGCCTTGCAGGTGCGCACAGTCCTCGCCGAGTGACACAGAACAGAGTAAGGACCTCGTGGCTTTCCTGCGAGCCTGGAGGTGTGGTGTGGAGGAGCAGGTGGTAAATCTGAGGCACAGATTTACTAAGTTCTAAGCAATTTAATATCCTTGAGAGAGTGGCAGTGTTTTTTGGGCAATAAATTGACTTGCTGAAATTGGAAAGTATTGAGGATGGAGGTGTCTTGGGGCTGAGCAATGCCCACAGTGAAGGCAGCCCGGGTCCCAGAGCTCGAGTCTTTGATGAGCGATCACCAGGCCACAATGCTCAGCCCTTTCCTACGTCACACAGCATAGATGGCGCCTCAGTCCAAGGGGTACTCTACAAATGCCCAGTAAGCTGTGAGGTGGTTTCTCCTCTGAGAACCCCACCCAGTGTCCCGTAGCCCAGGCTTAGTATCAGTCGCCCTTCCTCACATCACAGATGGGGGGTCTTTGAGGGCAGGCACAGTGCCTCCCGCACCTGTCAGTGCTGAGCATGGGTCCCCGAGCGTGTGGCCATGCAGAAGAGTACTAGTTCATGAGAAGGCACTGGGACACCTGGAGCAACCTCTTTATCTGGGTGTTCACAATGACACTGACATTAAAAGATTCTGGAACATTCTACGCTAAGGAATCCTGTCAGTAAAGGTTTCCCCAAACATAGTTAACCATGATATATATATTTTAAAATATGTACAGTAACACCTTGTCCCACAGACCCATATGGGACTCAGTAGGAGCCCCAGTGCTGACTGGCTGGGAACAGGCCCAGTGACAGGACGGCTGGGGCAGCTCCTGTCTTACACGGCCACCTTCCAGTGCTAACAGCCGCCCTCAGGCCCTTCCTCTCCCGCCTCCCATCCCTGCGTCATCTCACATGTTCCTAGACCCAGCTCCAGGCTGGCTTTGAGTTCACAGTGCCCCCGTGGAAGGTGGTGGCTGGAACTGAGCCCCCAGGCTGGGGTCCGGCTGCCACGTGACAAGCAGGGGGGTGAGTGTTCCAGTGGGCTGGGCACTGCACTGTATGTAACTTTCACCATGTTAGATTTTAGGGCATTTCATAATATTGTTTACGTAAGGTTGTAGATAATTAAATCCTTAAAGTTTTTACCTGGGAGCATTTGCCAGGCAGAGTCCCCTGTGTTATATTTGTGGAATTGATTTCTTTGAACCCCAGAGCATTAGACTTTAGACTATTCCTTATTAACGTTTCCAATGTGATTTAACCTAGTGCCAACCGTGGTTTTATCTTCCCTTTAATATATTTTATATCCAAATAGAGAATGTACCATGAGAATAACCCACAAGGTCTTTCTTTCTCTGAAGAAAGAAAAAATTATTGAGTAATATTTCTGAGATCAACATTTTAAAAACTAGGCTGCTCAGTCGTGGGTTTCCACTGTTGTGAACAAGTAAGTGCAGCTGAACTTCTTTAACTGAATTCCTCGACTCACTATTTATGGAGGAGTTACTTTCCACCTGCTACGCCCCTTGCTGGGAATGCTTGCAATGCTTCCTTTTTTTTTTTTTTTTTTTGTAGAGACAGAGTCTCACTTTTTCGCCCTCGGTAGAGTGCAGCAGAGTCGCTCCAGCAACCTCCAACTCCTGGGCTTAGGCGATTCTTCTGCCTCAGCCTCCCAAGTAGCTGGGACTACAGGCGCCCGCCACAACACCCGGCTATTTTTTGTTGCAGTTTGGCTGGGACTGGGTTTGAACCTGCCACCCTCAGTATATGGGGCCGGCACCCTACTCACTGAGCCACAGGCGCCTCCCAGCTTTCATTCTTAATGAAAGTGATGTCTCTCCTACTTTGTATTTGCATATATGATCCCGATCTCCCCTTAAGATGAAAGGCCAGCATTTATCAAGAACTTAGATCTGGTGGTTAGTGGCAGTCAGAGTGTTCTGTGCTAGCAACCCCGGAGGTTTTTGACCATATAGTGTTACATTATAATAAAAAATGTTTTTAATGGAGTGTTGGTTAAAAGCAGGATGCATTAAGAGGACTTAGATCAAAGTATAAATTATTGAGGATTATGCAGTAATTCTGGTGATTTTTCCTTATTATCTTCCCACTAGTCAAAAGTTGTGTTCATCTGATCAAAATTCTTTTGGCATATCTTACAGTATTTTTAGAAACCAATATTTAGAAGGAGAAAATATTATGACTATTACAGTCATTTTGTCTTTTAACTTATTAGGACTAAAGCTTTATACACCTGCAATGTGTTATTTGTGGAGAAGTGCTTTCAAATAACTGCCGAAAACCACCTGTCTTAGCCTGATATTTAGAAACAAAACTAGAGAAAAAATAGAAAAATAAACTTATGGAGGTTTGGTGATGCCAGTTAATCACCCCCTTCCTTCCTTCTGGTTCCGAACTACATAGAATAGAAAAAGCTACACTCAAATTAAAACACAGTAGCAGCTTTCTCAGTGTAGAGCAGAGTTGGAAGATGTTTTGGTTATAAGACATCCTGGTCTACCCTAGGGGGAATCTTCACACCCACTGGTGGCTGCCTTTGGGTGGCCTTGAATGACCTGCCTATTTAACCCTGGGGAACAGGAACAGAAAGGTATGCAGTAGTCCCTTCCAGCTGAGCTGCTGTCATTCCTGCCCTGGAAGACTGTGTGTGCCCCAAAGAAGGAACTGACATAGCTCTCATCTGGTTTTTTCCTGGGAAATGGAGCACTTGCTCTGCATTAAAAACATGTCCAGAGGAAGTAAGGCGTCCTCGCTTTATAAACCATTTGATTTGTGTAGAAATCCGGATACAAGAAATTCAAACATTGGGCAGTTTCTTATCTAGTTTTGATGTTGGCGCTGATAATTAGATTGCTATTGATTTGAATATGCATTTGGTCCCCACACCAAGTGTATACTAGTAAGAATGAAAATTTGGAATGGATTTTATGGACAAATCTTACTTTCTCTGACATAAATGTTGCATTTTAGGTTAAATGGATCAAAAAATTGTCATCTGTTGGAACATTAGCAAAGATGGCATGAAAATACATGCACTTCATAAACCCTAATATCTTTTAAAAATGAACTGATTTTGCTGTAATACCCTATGTTTATTATATATGTAAAAATGTAGAAATAAAGTTTCTTAGGGTGTGGATGTATGTGTTTGTGAGAGATTATTTATATTACTGTTAAAGAAGTTCATTGGTCACAAAAGGTTGAGCCAAACTGGTCTAGAACAATGGATGAATTGTTTGTCCTTTAAGTCATTTTTCAAATATAGTTTATTTCCACCCAACTTCGAATGGCTCTTGGTGACCATGAAGTCACTGTTAATATGCACTGGAAAATATCCCCTTTTTCAAAATCTAGGCATCAAATCAGCTTGCTTACCCCAGTTGAAGGCTGTTTTACTTTGAAGTCAACTAGGAAAGTACTTGTGATTGCTAAGTATGGGGTGTTCTTTAGTGAGCCCTTAAACAATTATGAAACAACAAAAACTCAAACCCCCTGTGCTGTATAAGTTTGAGATGCACAAAGTATCTATCAGGTAGCTGAGTGGGGTGCTTGCTATGTAGAGTTGTTTGCTTATAACGGAGTTAAGTGTTAGAAGACATATATTCAAACTGTGTCTTCCATTCTAGACTATGATCAAAACCCTTTTTGTCGGCAACTAGAAAACGGAGTTCGTTGTCCTATAGGCACTTCCCTACAGCTGATTCAGAAGTGATGCCAAATCCTTAAGTTCTGTGCATGTTGTGAAAAAGGAGAACTGTGCCATAGACTGTCATCCCTCCCGGGAAATTAGGTTCTCACCCCGCCCCCCCCCCAATTCATGATAAGATAAAGAACAATGCTGCTTAAGTTTTATTATGCAATAAATAAACCTTGTGATCTTGTTATAGACACCAATTGATTCCATTGGTCTGGGGGAGACCTGAGATTTGCATTTCTAATAATCTACTGGACTAGTTCAGTGCTGGGCGTCCACAGACCAGAGTTCCAGTAGCAAGATTATTGTAGAGGCGCAGGTTACTAGAAGCATTGGTAGGAGTTGAAGCCGTTAGGTTAGTCTCAAATCATTTCTCTTCTTTGGAGCCAAATGTGCAGGAGAGCTTAATACAAGTCCTGTTGGTCTAGTGCTGTTCTCTTCAAATTCTTCCACAGTGTGGGATGATCTGACTAGGCTCTGTAGTTAGACCTGCTGAAAGTCTGGCTAGCTGAGTCAGGCAGTGACCTGGGAAGACCAGCTTGTCATTTCATTAAGAAAAAAAAAGCAGCCTGCCTTATCTAGTGAGCTGGTAGATCTACATCTGTAGGGGATGGAGATTATCTCTTGAAATACCAGGATAGATTGTCCATCCTGCTAGATAGGACCCATAGGGTTGGTAAAAGGAGCATCTTTTAATATCATGTCTGGTACACCTTGGATGAAGTCAGTCTCTTTTTCGCGTGAGAGCTGTGCAACACTACTTTTTAAAAAGCCACCTAGGTGATTCTTAAGAGTATTAATGTTGACAAGTCCTGGTTTAATCAGCCCTTAACTGAGAACAGGAAACTCCCCTGGGATGTTTCATTTTAGCTTGATCTAATTTGTCACTTGCATAATCTGAGGGTGTTTGTGACCAGCTACTGTTCAGGTTGACTCAAGATATTTGCAGTATTTGGAGAGTTGACCTTGCTTTGTGCTTTGAGGAACAGTGAACTTATCAACATCTGACCTGAGTTCTTCCCTAAGAAAATTCAGATTGGGGAGTACTTATGACCCTGGGTCTCCTAAAGCTGGGGGCTGTGTGCTCCTGCCAATTTCCAGTCGCCTTATTTCAGATGTGGCAAGAAATTCATGTAAGTTTAAATTCTATAAGCCGTGGTGGTCACTGCAGATTGTGTGAGTGTGCACACACACGTGTGCATGTGGAGCATTCTGGGCTTATCAGGAAATTTCTCCGTGGCTTTACTGCCCTTTGGCTGTGAGGGACAGTGAATTTTTTGAGTATTTTCATTCACCCTCTGAGGAAACCTACCTGATACTTTGTGCTGTGTGATGTTTTTACAGATGATTCTTTCTTAGAGGACTGTTATCAGCCTTTCAAAAATCTAGCTTACGGTTTTGGGGCCAGTGGCCAGATGAGAATCGAGTGTCTTTGTTTCTGTTTTTATTTTTTGAGACTGGCAAAGCACTGTGGACTTGGTCTAGTCCAGCTTTCTTCCTGTGCCTGTTGGTTTGTGGACTAGAATCCTTGTGGAGCAGAGCACCAGTGCCGTATACTAATTAGTAAATGGAGGCACAGCCAGATTAGGAATGAACTCTGGTGCCTAGACAGTGGTGGCATTGAAGGATGTGGAGAAAAATGAGACTCATTTATCAGTCAAGTTTGAACAGTGTTTGGGACACCCTACCTTTCCTTTCCGAGGTTTTTATAGTCTCAGCACAAGCTGGTCTGGTCTGCAGGCTACTGATGGACTCTCAAGTTCCCCTTGGTCTGCTTCTGTCTCCCTCTGCAATCTGACTGTGTGAGCTGACCACCTCTGGCCTTCCTGTGGGGAAAAACCACAAGCTGGATTTTTGAAAGGCTGATAACAGTCCTCTAAGAAAGAATCGTCTGTGAAAACATCACACAGTACAATGTGTCTTGTAGATTTCCTCAAAGGTTGAATGAAAATACTCAAAAAATTCACTGTCCCTCACAGCCAAAGGGCAGTAAAGCCACGGAGAAATTTCCTGATGAGCCCAGAATGCTCCAACATTCACACATGTGTATGCACACTCACACAATCTGCAGTGGCCACCAAGGCTTATGGAATTTAAACTTACATGAATTCCTTGGCACATCTGAAATAAGACTACTGTAAGTTGCTGTAAACTGCTGACTGGTTGAGGCAGTGCCTCTTGACCAGGGCATTTGGCAGTGTTGGGAGCATTTCCGATTGTCACAGGTCCCTAGTTGTGGAGGTTATTGGAGGGCTCTAAAGGCATCTAGTGGCTAGAGGCCAACTATGCTGCTAAAATTCTGACAGTTCCTGGCAACAAAGAACTTTTCAGGTTCATATGTCAATTGTGCAAAGTTGGAGAAGCATTGGATTAAAGGGATTTGTTTCATTTTTCAGGGATCTGTGATTTTTGTTTGGGATTAGTTGATGTTCTCAGAATGCTTGAGGTTGCTGTGGTTTTATTATAAGTTAAAATTCCCTAAACATGCATGCTTGTACAAGCGTGTATCTTCTCACTAGCTAACTTGTTATGTCTTTTAACCAGGTGGTCTTTATCAAATCATGTGTTTGGAGGTCCATGCCAAATCTGCAGGTAGGGTGGCTGGAACACCCCTCGGGTAGACCTAGCCTGTGCTCTTGCCTGGGAGTGGGGATAGGGGTAGGTTTCAGGGAAATTCTGTCCACTGTGATTAACCTATGGGCCAGTGAATGAAACTCAGGGAAGATTTCACCTGTTCCAGCAGCCTCAGCTTCCTTCTCATTCTTGTCTTTTCTCCTTTGTCCCCTTGCCAGTAATGTGCACATCCCAAGAGACTAAGTCAGAGTAAAATGATTCAATGTGCCTTTGTTTTCCCTTCCCCTCTGCGCCCTCTAGTGGAGAAGGTGACAAGTGCCTGGCCGAGGACCCCCGAGTTGGGGGGAGGATGGGCATGAGAGGGCAGGGAGGAGTGGGTGTCTGGATCCAGGCTCACCAGCCCTGCTACAGTGTCTGGAAATTTATTTTGTTACGCCACATGCAGACCTCTGAACTCCGCTCAATGAACAGCATCAGTGCAAGGCAAATATCCGCTTTAGGTGGGTGGAGAGGGAGGTTTTCCTTTCCCTGCCCACAGAAGACAGAATGCAAATATAGCATAATGAATGAAAACTCAGGGCACAGTGCTGCACTCCTTTGATCCCTTCAAATGTAAAAGGAGATGGGTTGTTTAAAATCCAGACCTTCAAAAAGCCTCCCTGGGAATACCAGATGTGTGGTTGTCTTTCAGTGAGTGTGGCTCAGCCAGTTCTAAAAGGAGCTGAGAGTTTTAGTTTAGAATGTGTTTTTCCTATTTATAAAGGAGGAACAAGGTCATGAAACTGAAGATAGGGTCTCTGTCTGTACCTGCACCTGGGCAGCAGTGCTGTTTGTTCCTGAGCTGGTTTGCTCTCGAGAGCTGGAAGACAGTGTGGCCGGCCGAGCTCACAGCTGTCTGGGATTCGCACGTGAGTGAGGTCTGGGCAGCTGCTGACTGGGCCCTATGAGTTTAGGTTGGTGCCACTGGGTCATCTGCTTCCCAGGAAGCTGCTTTCCTTGTCCTTCCCTCCTCTGCTGCCTCTTTTAACACCAACAATATTTAAAGGCAGAATTCTCCTCCCCCCATTCCATCTGTCTTCCTCATAGCAATAATTCTGTAAATGTACTTTTTTCTCCCTCTCGATTTTCCCAGCTCCTTGAAGTTGGGACATTGCAGTAGACTCATAGTCCCTTAATATCATGGGATGATAGTTTCTGGTTTGTGTTTCAAACGGTCTCGTCCTTTCTGAGATTTGGGCAGCTACAGGACTCAGGTTGGCTTGGTTGAGACCATGTGGGGTCAGGAGACAAGACTTAGGTGCTGGTTTGATTTTTGACTTTGATTGGAAGATGTGTCATTTTCTAGGTTTTTGTGTCTTGAGAGTTTGCACTTACTATTTTCCTAAGCAAAGTTGAATGTAATCTTATAGTCTCTATAAAGGTATCTTATACATTTCAGTTTATCCTGTTTTCTTTTAAAGTTGGCAGGCCAGTGAGCTGCTCTGGTGAGTATATAGCATCAGGAGTTTGACAAAGGAGTGTAGTCATTGTAAGGTTAACACCCAACTGATTTCTGTGCCATGTTTTGGTGCAGAGTAGTGGAAGCCCAGATTAGGAATTGGGAAAGTCTGTTATTTAAAAAAATAGTTGACCACCCACTCTAAGTTGCTTTTAATGTAAATTGAGACAGGCTGAAAAGAGAAGTAGCAAAAATTGTTTCAAAGTTGAATCAGTACATCTAAAGAGGATTCTCACTTTCAACATGGAAATCAGGCAAAAAGCCTCTGAAACTCAAAATGTGTGAGCAAATCTCATTCCGCATTTAATGAAGATAGTGTTCTTTGTGGTGTAATTTTATATAAATATGTAGTTTTGAATTTAAATAAGCAAATAAGCCCACTACCGAGCATTAACTTTCTCACCAATAGTAGGAATTCAAAGTTCACACATACAGAGATAGGAGGGCAATTTAGTTCTGGGTCTATTCAGTACAAATTGATATGTATGTTGACTGTCTCTATTGTCCTAGGATTTGGCATGGAAACTTATAAAAAAAATTTTTTTAGAAAACATTTTAAACAAAGAAAAACTCAATCAAAACTTTTGTGGAACTTCTGTAACATCTCTGGGAACCCTTGAAGATTTTTGGAACATAGTTTGAGAACCAGTGGAACACAATGTGAGACCAGTTACTTGGCCCATTCACCTCTGCTCATCCAGCATTGTGGTCTGTGGTTCTAGAACTTTCCCCATTTTATACATGCAGAAACTAACATAGACTTGTCTAGGATTACACAATGTCAATGGACAGAACAAGCTGCAGGCCAAAGACTTCTAGGTATTTGAGGCAGGGTAGTGAGGGACAGCTGCAAGAAGCCCCTCTGGTCATCCTGGCATAGAGTGATTCTGTAAATGCCCAAATTGCGACAAGTTGCTTCAGAGGGAGAGTTCCCTGTTTGCTTCCCCCATCCCTAATCCCTTGTCTTGGATGTCTTTTTTGTTCCCAGAGTCTCAGTACCATGGTCCTTGTATAATTCTTTTCTGGAGTTTCCCCCCCACTCTCCGCTTTCTTCTGTTAATACCTCTCTGCCCCATACCGGCTTTATTTTAACCCCCTCCTATTCAAGGGCACAAGGATCTTTCATTGCTGCGGATGAGATCTGAGGATAAATGCTTCCGACAAGTAGAGGCAAGTGTGCTCTCAGCATTCCTGGCCCCCTTGGGCCTCACTCCAGGAGGCGGTCCTCCGGTCCCACTCATTCCTGTTTCTGCATCCCATTTGCACTGTCTCGTCCTCTTATCTTGCAAACACTTTCATGACCACCCACTCTGTACAAGGTATGGCCATCACCAGCACTTTTTGTCTTTGGGCACCTCCCAGGGCCCACGGGAGGGGTAAAACAGGCTGATCCTGCTGAGGTGAGGGGCTCTTTAGAAGGAGCGCCAGCTGCTGTGGGCACTCTGAGGAGGAGGCAGCACTGTCCTCAGTCTGGGGAGCTGTGGAGGCTCTGTGCAGGAGGCAGTGCTGAGTTGTGAGGCTGGAGGTAAGGACGGGATTTCCCAAGGTAAGCTGGGTATACCCAGGAGACTTGAGATTTCAGGAGCATTATCACATAGATGCAGCTAATGGTAGACCTACTGTCCTTCATTACAGAAGGATGAGAAGTAGTGCAGGTGTTGTACATTGAGGATCAAACATGTCTCTGAAGTGAGAGCAGTGCCATCCCATGGGAATGAGGCATTAGTGGGCTGCAATGGCATTGTCCTGTGAGACTGTTGGAAAAGACCAAATCTGTGTGCTTGAGGCTGGCATCGCTTCTGAAGGGACAGACACTTCTACTTTAATTCGTCCTCTGAAGAGGCAGGTCCTGGTGTGAAAAATGGGACCTCCAAGACATGGATGGCCACCTGAAGAACCTACTGTGTAAGTCCGGTTCTTGATCCATTGGAACTGGGCTGTTTCTCAGTGTCCTGAGGTGGGTTGAGAAATTGGCATCTGCCAGATAGGGTGGGCCTGCGGCTATCTGAAAGGAGGTCTGGGAGGATGACCTAGAGTTGTAGGTGGGCCGTGTCGGAGACCTGGAAGTGGATGACTCATTTTCTGTCACCAGGCCAGCATGGTCTTGGCTGTGTTGTCTTGGGACTGAGGGAAAGGGCTGTAGCATCTGTGGGCTCGACCACCTGCTCCAAGTGTGGCTCCTGCTCCTTCCCCTGCTTTAGAGATGGGACAAACAGCTTTACTGAGATGAGGTCCACATATCCTATCTTTCTCGAATTTAAAGTGTACAACTCCACAGCTTTTAGGAGCATTAGGTACCTCTCATCACAGTCCATTTTTAGAACATTTTTGTAACCTCTCAAGGAAACCCTGCATGCCTTAACTATCACCTCTGGTTCCCCTACTCTCCACCTCCCTAGCCCTAAGTGACTGCTAATGTATTTTTTGCCTTTATAGATTTCTCTGTTCTAGACAGTGCATATAAGTGGAATTGCATACTATGTGGATTTTTGTGACTGTCTTTCCCCCTCAGCCTAATGTTTTCAAGGGTCATCCATGTTGTAGCATCATCAGGTCTTCATTCATTTTTATGGCTAAAATTCTGTTGCATACATATACCAGTTTTGTGTATCCATTCTTCAGTGCAGAGATATTTGAGTGGTTTTGCTTTTTGTCTATTAAGAAACACATAATGCCACTACGAACATTTTGTACACCAGTTTTTGTTTGGATATATGCTTCATTTCTCTTGGGAGCATTCCTGGGAGCATAATGGTGTGTGTCATGGAAACTCCATGTTTGCCTGTGTGAGGGAACTGCCAGACTTTTTTTCCACACTGGCTGCACCATTTTATATTCTTACCAACAGTATGAAGCTTCTAATTTCTCCACATCCTCATCGCCCATTTGTTCTTTCTGTATTTTAAAATTATAGCCATCCTAATGGGTATATCTTATTGTGGTGTTGGTTTGCATTTCTGCTAATGCTGAGCATGCTTTCATGGTGGGAGGGGGTGGAGAAGAACTGACACACTCTCCTAGCCAAAGATCTTTGGCCACTTCTGGAAAGGTGGAAGCCAGATTTTATTGTGTTGAGGAGAGAGTGGGAAGGAAGTAGGGGAATGCTACTCTTACAGTAAGGAGGTGGATAGAGGGATGTATATTGGTACGGTTAATACAGCAACCAGACTTAGTGCAAACTTCTTTTTGGAGGTGAACTGCTGTAGTCATGGCCCTGAGCATTCATCATCTGGTTGGCAACAAGGTCCTTTTGAGAGTATCTTTTATGTACTTAATAGCTAGAGAACCCAGCTGTGAGGGGGTCTGGAGGCTGTGTGAGGGGCTTTGGAGGCTGTGTGTGTGTGGGGGGCTCTGCAGGCATGCAGATTGTTCCTGGAGCTCTAACTTTTTGATGACTGTTGGCCTGGAGCTTCTACATTAATGGCCTGCCTCTTGCTGATTATCATCATGGTCCTTTTGGCAGGAGACTGAGGATGAGTGTCCTGCATCTTCATTATCCTCCTGTTAACTTGGGGGAGGGTGGCTCCTGAATAAGGCTTTTGAAAAGTTTTAAAGTCTGTCTTAATGGACATCATAGAGATGAATTCTAATGTAATTCTCTATGCGGGCTTTGTCTCTGCTTTTATGGTTTCTGTTATTTCAGACTCTACATTCTGCTAGAGAAAATTCTATAGTCACTTAAATCCAGGCCCTTGGCAGTCAGAACTGTATTCTGAACTCTTTACAACTAGAAAATTTCTCAGTAAATTGGCGTGTCTTGAGCAAATTTCACCCAGGCTGGGGTTCTTGGCCGTCTTTTTGCCCCTGGAATATACCATCTATTAGGGGCATCTAACTGCACCTGGCTTGGGCTATGAATCTTATCTGTGGTGGCAGATATTGAGAAAATTATACAAGGGCTTTTTTTTTTTTTTTTTTTTTTTTTTTTGTTAATGTAGGAACCTTTTTTTTGTCTGGCTTCTGAGCTTTTGTTTGCATTTGTAGTCAATGTGGGGCCCAGACCAGTCTTAGGTAAGTATGCACAGCCAACTGCAGCTGTGGTTGGAGGCTCTCCCATGGGTGGTTCTGAGCCTGCCCCAGGCAAAGGTGGAAAAGCTTTCCACTTTCTAATGAGCCTGTGTTGGGTTCCTGGGCCTAGCCCAACCTTCTGCTTAAACTCTGCCTTTTTGAGCTGCCTCTTCCATAGAGTTAGTTGAAGTGTGGAGCGGGGCTTCTTACCTGAA
This sequence comes from Galago senegalensis, assembly GCA_963575145.1. Classification (NCBI taxonomy): domain Eukaryota; kingdom Metazoa; phylum Chordata; class Mammalia; order Primates; family Galagidae; genus Galago; species Galago senegalensis. The sequence goes on along the minus strand of CAUYTI010102926.1, from coordinate 25,966 downwards.
ACAGGCAGGTAATTCCTGCCCAGCAGTACATGTTTTCTTCTAAAGTAGTAAAGGCAAGTCATCAGGAGACTGCCTTTCTTGGTATAACACTGCATTTACTTGTCCTGGGAAAGTCCCTTCAGCCCTGGGGTATGTGAACTAATGAGTCCAGGTTATCAAAAAGGAAGTGCAGCCACTTCCTGAGGAATTAGGGGCAGCCCCTAGTTAGCGGGCTGGCTTTCTGCATACCAGCTTGCCCTGGGAGCTCCATCTTGCTCATTGTTCAGTTCCCCAGCCTGATGGCGCCAAGTGCTTGGTATGTACTTGTGGGTGCTGTTCAATGCAAGTCATGTCATGATCTATTTAGGGTGATTAGCATATCCATAACCTTAAACAATTCCCATTTATTTGTGGTGAGGACATTCAGAATCCTTTCTTCTAGCTAGTTTGAAATATATTGTTGACTCTAGTCGTCCTGCTGTGCAACAGAACACTAGAACTTATGACATTCATCTAACTGTAGCTTAGTACCTATTGACCAAGCTCTCCCTATACCCCTCTCTTCCCTCCCTATCCACTCTTCTACTCTGAGATTAACTTAGTACCTTTCACATGTGACTGGGATCTTGCAGTATTTGTCTTTCTGTGCCTGGTTCATTTCATTTACCATGATGCCCTCCACATTCATCCATGTTTCAGTGAATGGCAAGATTTTTTTTCATGGCAAATAGTATTCCATCGTCAGCCATCAGACTAGGAATGAAGCATCACAGGCAGGAGCCATGGGGACAGTGGTCTGAAGCAGGCGGGCCTGGGGAAACAGGCTGGGTTTGGATTTTCCTAACACAGAAAGTGAGGGGGCGGGTGGGAAGAGATGCCTGAAGAATGATGTGCAGAGTTTACGGTGATGAGCGGACTAGCAGGTGTATGGGGTGGGACCCACGGCAGAGGAACTGATAAAGTAGTGTGAGGTGGACTTTGAGTCTCGTATTGGTGGTACTGCATAGGGACAAAACGTATGGCTGTGTGGATCAGAGGCTTTAAAACTTAACCATGCTCACCATCCTCTGGAGGGCTTGTAAAGCACAGTCTTGGACCTCCTGCCCCAGGGTTGCTGCTTCCATGGGTACAGGGGTGGGGCCTGAGACATGTATTTCTCACCGGCAATGGTGCTGTTGGTACATTCACCACACTTTGAATCCTAGGCCATTGGCTCTCAGAAGTTGGTAAACCTTTCTTATTAAGGGGCAGATAGTAAATGCCTTAGGCTTTGTGGACTATATAGTGTGTGTAGCATTTTTTTCCTTGTTGCTTTTCATAACCCTTTAAGCATATGCCAACCATTCTTGACCACATCCAAACAGGTCCTTGGGGAAGTAGGGATGGCCAGGGGAAGGGGGTGTGGTTTATTTATGATCCTTCTCTGTCACATAGCTGACTGATCTCTGCCAAGTTAATCTCCCTATGCTTTTATTTTCTCATCTCATTTGTTTCTTACAAGACAGAGATGATCATATTAATACTTCTTACTGTATAGAACTTTTATAAGGATTTAGCAAGCTAAGGCATAAAGGGTTTGTTGCAATGCCTGGGGCATAGTGCGAACTTATTTACTATTTGCTTTTATTATGAGTAGTACAACCAACTAATGGCTGTATTGGTAGGCATGGAGAGACGTCTGTGACATTGCACACTCTGAAAGCTAATTGCTCTAAGATCCTGCTACGGATTTCCTCTTGGGTTTCTTGCAAAGATCCTTCGAAATGAAACATGTACACCCTCTAATATGTCTTGTGTTAGTCCCTTGTTGGGGTTGTTGCTCAGCCTCTCTCTTGAGTGTTACTTAAAAAAAAGGGTGCCGTTTGTAAGCTGGCTGGTTCTTGGGGCCAGTGCCCTGGCTGAAGGGGTTGAAATCTGGGCATGCGGTAACCATTTGCACCCTGTACTCAGCCCCTTGTTGTGGGAAGCCCTGAGTGGAAAGGTGGCCCAATCTCTGCTGGTATTGGGTAGGAGCTGGTCACATTAGTATTGAAACTACTCTGCTTTCTAAAGTCTCCTTTTGCCTCACGGCAGGAGTGAAAGTGAGAACCACAGAAAGGCTGCCTGCTGGGCGGTCCACGTTTCCTGAGCTGCAGCTTGCAAGTGAGCAGTGGGGTGCGGCTTTTGTTCCAGGCTGGAACAGCAGGACACCTAGCTGTACCTCTGGCATGTCCTCTCTGTGCTGATGGGGGAGAGGCTACCTGGTGGCTCCAAGAGTCATCTCCACTCTCTGTGATAAGGACAGCTGGCCATGTTTAAATGAAATGGGGGCTCGCTCCCCCTCCATTGTCTGATTACCCCGGAGCGGCATCTACTTTCTTGCTCACCTTGCCAGCTGCATGCTCTCATCCTTGCCAGAAGCACATAATGACTCTCAGTTCAAGTTTCAGACCTACAAGAGTGCCTGATGGTGATAGAACTCCACCCTCCACTTGGGGTTTTGCTGACATCCAGTGAAAGACCTTTCTGTCTCCTCCCCACTTTCAAAGCAAGCTTCGTGTTTTGACCTTGGTCCAGACTGGACAGCCCTGCTATACCTGTACACAGACACCCACTTCCTCTTCCGTGTTTGCCCAGCTTCTTGTCACTGAGCCAGATTCCCCCACAGCTTACAGATCCTGGAATCCCAAGGTATTAAACCAGCAGCTTTTAAAAAGTTGACTTCTATTTAGAGCTATGCAAGTAAAAAAATATGGCTTCTGGCTTATTGTGCTGTGGTTTGCCGCGACCCCGTTGCTAACTGTTTTCCTCCTCCACAGCAGAATGGAAGAGAGGAAAGGAAACTGGCTGACGCAAGAGCCGGAGTGAGGCCAGCAGACTCGCGCACGCAGCCCGCACCATGAATTCGTGTCTGCCTGGCACGCGTTAAGAGCAGAGGGGAGGTGAAGTTGCTGGAGAGCAATGGCTCTCTTCGCTCCGTGGAAGTTATCCTCTCAGAAGCTAGGCTTTTTCCTGGTGACTTTCGGCTTCATTTGGGGTATGATGCTCCTGCATTTTACCATCCAGCAGCGAACTCAGCCTGAAAGCAGCTCCATGCTACGTGAGCAGATCCTGGACCTCAGCAAAAGGTACATCAAGGCTCTGGCAGAAGAAAACAGGAACGTGGTGGATGGACCATATGCTGGTGTCATGACAGCTTATGGTAAGAGCCGTGCTGGTGGGACTTCTGCATTGAAGTGTGCCTTGGCCTCAAAAGGCCCCAGAGGTTCCAGAACTTGGTCTTGAATATCCCTCACCACTGGCTACATGGTTGGGGAATTACACACACAGCGGCACTTTTAGAAAGTTCAAGTGACAGCCCTTTAGGGATTCTGAGCTCTTGTACACACGGACACTTCCCCTAGGACTGATGGTCAGTACCATTGGTGCTCTCCTGGATAGATTTGCAACCGGCATTTCCTCCTGCAACAGGTTTCTGGGGCTGCATGGTCCATGTGGGAGTGAGTTCAGGGAATGTCAGAAAACATCCCTATGACCTGTCCCTAAGCAAAACTTAATTAAGGCTGGTGGGGGCAAGGTGACTAGAGTGGAGAGGAATGTTCTATGGAAACCAGTAAATTTAAAGCCAAACCAGTGCCTCCCTTCAGCCAATATATAGGATGTTGGCACTTATGTGCAGACTAAGACCTATAACCTTTGGCTTCTTCAGATTTTATTTCTCTTGTTTCTTGCTATTATCTCTGCACTCATTTTGGGAAAAAAATCTTTCTACTTGTTGCTTTTTTCTTGGGTGCCTTAAATTCTTTGTTATGTAAAGTAAAAACGACACATATGGAATATAACTTTTTTCTTTAGGAAAAGTTATGCTTAATATAGAAAAAGTTGGAAGACATAGACAAAGGAAAAAAAATCACACAAGTCTACTACCTCAGGCAGTAACATAACACTTCAGTGTGTAGCTTTGCTATGTTATATATACACACGTAAAATATATATACACAGATACTTACAAAACAAAATTGCAAATGGAACATGCAAATAGCATCATACCATGCTTTGGCAAATCTCCATCTCAGCCTTTCTGTGGCTATGAGTATTTATAGCAGATTTGGTCTGAAGAAGGTGACCTGTCGTTATTGGTCAGTGGCAAATCTAGTCATTGAATTGAGGATTCTCTGGTCTCCGTGTTTGGGACAAATAATATAAATGAGATACAAGAATGGTGAGGTAGAGAAAGGTTGGTGCTCCTGTCAAGCAATGTGCCCTGAAGTATACAGAGTTCAGATGCTGATTCCTAAGATCGTAGAGCAACAAGTTCAGTTCAGCACAGGCAGAATTCAAATGCCAGAAATCAGCCTCGATTATACAGGTATCTTTTCTCTTTGAAAAGATCCGAAAAACTTGGTTTTCAAAATTCAATATGTAAAATAAACTTATTATGTATATATATTTGTAAGGAGTAAATGGTTATACTTCTAAGAAACAATGTAGAAATTCCTTAGTGGTTAGTATTTGATCACACATATCTGCTTTGAATCTATTCAAAGTATCTAGGCATTAGGTTTGAATGTCTGAAAACCTTTTTTGATCTGATAAATTTAGAAAATTGAGGCTCCATTTTTGAGAGCCCACACTGAAAAACAAGTAGATAGTTTTTCAGAATGTGTGTGTGTGTGCACAGTGGGCTCTCACTTTGTTGCCCAGGCTGGAGTGCTGTGGTGTCATCACAGCTCACTGCAACCTCAAACACTTAGGCTCGATCCATCCTCCTGCCTCAGCCTCCTGAGTAGTTGAGGCTAGGGGTATGTGCCACCAGACATGGCTAATTTTTCTATCTTTTTCTAGACATGGGGCCTCATGATGTTGCTCAGACTGCTCTTGAACTCCTGACCTCAAGTGATCCTCCTGCCTCACCCTCACAAAGTGCTGGTATTACAGGTGTGAGCCACCACCCTGGGACTGGAGGGTGCATTTTAACATTATTCATTTACTAACATCTTCTATAACATTTCCACAGTAGTATATGCAAACACTCAGAAAGAAACAAAGCCGGTTGTCACCGTTAATGTAACCAATGTGTATGATGTGACCAGTAACACAGGTGCTGTTGGAAAGTTTCTTTTCATGTTATAGCTTTGGTAGGAAACGAGAGTCCCTCAGTAGTAACTTGCTCCTCTCACATATCTCAGTCTCTCAAACCTTTCCCACAGTCAGGAAGAAGCCACAGGAGTAGCAAATTTGTGGACTTCCAATTTCTCTAGTCATTTAGCCATTTTTCTTTATTGTGTACTGCCAAAAATCTCACAAGGAAGGCTTCCTCCACATTCTAAAGGATGATGATCTGGTTTTAGCTTCTCAGCCTCACAGAAATATTTTTTAAAGTTAGCCCAAACCCCAAAATAGTCTGTTAGAATTTCAACCCCCTACTATGCTAATAATCACAGGACTTTGCATCACAAAGAAATTGTAGAAATTATTTATTTCAACATGCTCCCTTTATAGATGAACCTCAGCAAAGTAATGTTTTTCTCAAAAACAACAAACAGGTCACCTGAGCTGGTCTGCCTCTCACTGTTTTCTTTTTCATCTAATCAACTTAACATTGTCAATCAAAATGGTCTTTGGAGCTGAGTTTCTGGAACTTAATTGGACCATGGGTATTTGCTGGAGGTATTTGGGGTCTTCACATGGTGAGATCCCACTAAGATGGGGTTTCTTAGTGGGTACTATTGATGTTTTGGGCTGGGTGAGTCTTTGCTAGTTGGGGCAAATATGCATAGTAAGATTTTACTGGCATCTCTGGGGTCTCTACCCACTAAGTGGTAGTAGCACTTCTCTGGTTGTAACAATAAAAGGTATCCCCAGACATGGGGAGAGTAATTGCCTCCCTCCCTGCAACCTCAGAGAACCAATGCACTAAGGGTGGAAACCACAAACACTGTCCAGCACCCTCTTCTTAAGGACATTCTCAAGCAGATAACTGGACTTTGTTATTTCAGATTTGACAGCCTTGCCTTCTCTTTGCTTTCTAGTTCCAAGGACCAACAACTTAGACTGAGCCAAGAGCATTGTACCGGGGGGTTGGCATAGTCCAGGGCCCGTCCTGGAAAGTTGGAGAGTCATTCTGATGACATGTGCTTCCCTGGAATCTGTCAGTAACCTTGACAGGCAGTCAACCCTGGCGGTGCGGAGGCTGCAGGATGTTCGGTGGTTTAGCGCTGCTGACAAGGCAGGGACAAGGATGCATGGGGCCATTGGTTTTTAGTCTCTCTTCCTGCCACCAGTGCAGCCCATGTGCAGTGCACTGCCAAGATGTCTGCTTTGAATGAGTAAAGAGTTGCTCCTGTGTGGTTGGGATTTGTATCTGGTTTGAATGAATCCTGTTAACAGAGAAAAAAGTCACTTCTCTCATCTCTGCAACCTTAGAGAACCACTGCACTAATGGTCTAATCAGAGGCTTTCAGTGTGTTATAAATGGGCCTTCAGTGTCTGTGGCAGGTGTTTGAGGAACTTAAGTAGCTGATTTTAGATGATTATTGATTTATTAGAATTTCTGACTTGAGATGTTAAAGCATCAGGGTTCAGCAAACAGTGACCTAGGGGCCAAACTTAGACCTCTGCTGGTTGTGTAAACAGTTTTATTGGAACACAGCACCTGCCATTTGCTTCTAGCAAATGCACTAACAGAGAAACATGATAATACCAGTGTTTATTTCGCAGAACACTTGAATCATTCTGAGCCCATCTTCCAGCAGTCAGCATAGGTTATCCTAAACACTCATCTAATCTTGTTTCTCAATGACTTAACTATTTGCCAGGTCTCCTGTGGTCTAAGGCAGAGTCAGCAAATAATGGCCTATGGGGCAAACCCTCCTTGGTCCCTGTTTCCCTGTTTTTGTAAGCACATGTTGACAGAACACAGCCACACCACTTGTTTCTGTGTCACCTATGGTGGTTTTGCACCACAACAGTGGCATAGTTGAGTAATTATCATAAAGACTGTAAAGCCTAAAATATTTACTGTCTGGTCCTTGGCTAAAAATGTTTGTCAAACCCTGACCTGGATATAGATAGAACCTGGGTGAGTCTTTTTGCTTCTGGGAATTATTATTTTTTTAATATCAGCAATCTCCTTTATCTCTGCATTTGGAGATTCATTTAAGACATTTTCGTGAGATATACATGCAAATAGCATTTTTCTGGCCTCTAGAAAAGCTGCTTCTGAGTGGCAGATTGAGGTGGGTAGTGGTTAGTTTAAGTGTTTGGGGCCAACTGGTTTGGCTTTGCCGCATCCTGCCTGCATGGCATGGGTCTTTGAGCATAAACAGCTTTTAAAGTGGGGCATCAGTACCTTTCAGCAAGGACTGTGAAGCTTGAGTGAGGCACTGCAGGCCAGGTGCCTGATGTCAGGTGCCTGATGTCAGGTGCCAGTTCGGAACTGAATAAGAGACAGACTTCCAAAGAGTATCTTCCCATCCTCACCTGTCCTAATTTGATTTGAAAAGAGACTTCTGAACTTCTTTGGCAACTTGTTAATTCAAAAGTGGTTCCTGGATGATCTCTTGGCAGCCGGTATGGAATAGTGACGGCATCCATTCTGGGGGTGTGGCTGGCATGTCTGTGCATTGGCACTCACCTACCAAGCCCGTGCAAAGCTGGAGCCCACTGCAATTTGGCCTTGTTTGCATCTCCTAGGCCGGTGTGGCCCAGGCTATGCCTATCAATGATGTCACAGGAATTGCATCACAAATGGTGTCATTCACCCCAGTCAATGCTGGTCTTGTTTCAAAGGTGAATTGATCCCTGTCTCTAACAACCTGACCCAAATTCTGATCCCCAATGGTCACTTCTTATCTAGCAGGACTGCCTGGCCACTTCTGTTCTCTGATTGTAATGGAAACCTGAGGTGAGGTGAAACTCCCCTTCGTGGTCCATCCACATCTTATTAACCCTGATTTGTCTTGCCTGCTTCTCTGCTAGGACATTGCCCTTGGGAAGGCCACCAGCTCAGACTGAGGGTGCTGTGGGCTCTCAGTTCTCTGCCGGTCCCCACTGCACATACCCTCTGCCTGCTGCCTGCTCCTCCCTGGGCTGCTTAGGCCTAGACAGACCTCTTCCCTGGGCTCATATCCTTCAAGCCTGGCCCTGGGGGAAGTACCTGTTGTTGGCTGGCGTGTGTGTCAGGCTGTCTAGGCTTTGTGCATACAGCTGGGAAAACTGGCAAACTCCCTGCTGTTGTGGCTGGGAAGGGAGAAACAGGAGAATGTCAAATAGGAAATTTCAGGCAGAAAAATGACACGGGGGGGGGGTGTGATTAAAAATCCCAGAGGGTCCACTTTGCTGTTGGAAGATCAGAGAAGACCTCTCTCAGGAGGTGTTTTTGACCTGAATGACGTCAAGGAGCAGCCAGAGTGGGTGGGAGGAAGGAGCTTGAGGCAGAGCGTGCCAGGCAGAGGTGTGGTATGTGCCAGGCCCAAAGGCCAGCATGTGCACTCCAGGGACAGAAGGGAGGTGGCTATAGCTGGGATGCAGGGAACAGCGTATAAGGTGTCAAGGGTGGAGCAGCAGGCAGCTTGGGCAGGGCCCTGCAGGCTGTGGACCCCATGTGATAGGAGGCAAGGGGAAGGGTGAGATGATCTTGTGGGTGAATCTGGCCTTCACACAAGGAGGTTCCTCCTGGTTCCTTAGGGAGGCACATGTTGGGGTTGGAGCCCAGGGACCCCGGGGAGGCAACTGCTCTGGCTTCTGGTGGCCCTCAGTGTCCTGGGAACCTCATGATGTTAACCCCGTTCAGGGTGGCCATAGGCTGCTCTGTTGCAGATCCAGGTGACGTTCTCAGGTTGGAGAAGAGCTTTTGCAAGTGTTCCCTTCCATTTCTCTGAAAAAGAAAAGGAAGAAAAGGTTGGGCTTCACTAGAGATGTAAACTTGTGAAAGGTGAGGTTTTTGTTTCATTATTACTTTTCGCCTCTGTTCCCACTAATATGATCAAGGGGCTGTTTTTAGAGGGCTGGGGCTTTTGTAGGGTGATGTGGAAAACCACCAATGCTGAAGCTGAAACTCCCTACCCTGTTCTCAGAGTGAAACTGGCGGGGAAGAGAACAGCTGGGCTGTAGGGTGGGTCTGAGGCGGCCTCACAGACTGCACGTTGACGTGGCTGGTGTGATCACAGAAAGGGTTTTCTGCTCTAACCAACTTGGAACCTAAAAATGGGCCTCTTTGTGGTTTGGGACTTGTCCAGCCATCCTGTGGTGGAATCCAGCCCGCCCAGCAACCTCATCAAAGCTAGGTCAAGTTCACAGGCACACCCAGCCCAGTCCAGAGGTCTAAGGAAGACCTCAGGAGTTTTACAGATGGGAGGAGTAAAAACAGACTAAGGGCTTATTCTCCTGATCTCTTGTCATCGAAACCTTTTATTTCATGCTGCACCACTGCTTCAGTCTGGGCTGCCGAGGAAACGCATGTACAGGGGTCTGAGGCTCAGGGTGTTCCTTACCTTACTTGGTGGCCATAGCTTCATGTGGCCCCGACCTCCCTCCTGCCCTTTGTCAGAGCCACAGGGCAGATCTCATGCTGTTGTAGGCGGCCTAGAGAACTCTGTACACACTAACCCTCAGCTCACACCCCCAGCTGTCTTCTAGGATGAGACTGTTGGAGGTGACTAAGTGGTCTCCTTCCTCTGAGCTTCCATATTTGCTCTTCCCTCCACCTCGTTTTCTCTTCCATTCTGTGTTCCAGAACAGTGTGCCTGATGTCCTTCACAGGAGGGCACTCATTCTAATACTCAAGCTACCTAGTACTGCATGTTATCACTTGGGCTAATCGTCTCTTTCCCACTTAGAACATCAGCACAGGGAGGGCAGGGACTCTGGTCTGTTTTGCTCCCCACTGTGCCCCAGCCTGTAGCACATAACAGTGCTTGGCACATAACAGGAGCCATGAATGAATAGCAGCAGGTCCTATGACACCCAGAAGGACTCTGTGACTGTGTGAGACAGGTACAGCTGAGACTAATTTGAAAACCATAGTAATGGTTTTAGCGAAGCAGGAGATGAGAAGGAATACCCTACGAACTCTATCCAAGAGGCTCCGATGAGCTCTTATGTGGGAACCTGACATAGGAGCTGTTGTTCATTCTGGGAGAGAGTTTGAGAGTGTCTGTGTGGGGTGGGGGGAGGAGGGTACACTCCTTACTGGATGTGTGACCTTGAGCAGGTCACTGATCTTTTAAAAGCCTACCCCCTCTTCTGTGAAGCAGGGGCTATAATATTACTGACCTCATAGGCTTGTTGTAAAGATTATAGATGACACATTTATTAAAGCTCTTAGATTAATGAAGTATATTTGTTGCTATTGGTTCACTGATTCTGGCCTAGATGTACCTATGGCCATTACCAACCAACCAGAACTGCCCATGTGGACCCAAGGTCACTTGTGAACATAGGACTTCAGCAGCCAGTTGTGTGGTATTTACAGGGAAGGGGCCTAACCAGAAAAGAGAAGAAACTGGCTGTGCCCTAGAGGAAGGCAGGTTTGCCACCACCATCCTAAAGAAGGAAATGTGATTATCATTGCCACTTTCAAAAGATAAGGTTTTCTCTGTGGGCTGTAAGATGATCAGGGTGTAGCCAAGTGCATTTGTACATCTAACCAGGTAATCAGTTGTTTCTGTTTCTGGTATAGGGTGGTGAGCAGGAAGGAGTGTTGTGCAAGGCTGCCCTTTTCTAATGGGGAAAATGGGGACCCCAGAGTTAGGCGGAGACCTCAAGTGTCTATGGGCTTGATCTCTTACCACCTCTGAGTCCTTACCTCTTCCATTACAAAGGATTAAAGTGTCTGGCTCCCGTTCCATAGCTGGCTAGGTGTTGGGAAAATTCAGAGAACAGCCTAAGAACTCCATTCTGGATATTTACAGATTCTATAAAGCCTAAGATCATCAACAGGCAAAGATATGATCTTTTCTCAAATTCTCCTGCTTGGAAAATTCTCTGGAAAACCAATGACACCCACTGCAGCACCCCAGGAATAGCATTCACTTCTTTGTACAAGTTCTGGTCCAAGCTTAAATCTGTAGTTCAAAACCAGGAGAGAACACTAGTTGACAATGACTATCTGCGCTGCTCTTTGACTTTGGTAATGATCGTTCACCGTCCTTTTGTGTCTAAGCTCTGCTGCCCAGACCAACTGCGGGGTGAAAGGCACTTTTCTAAGTGCACATGCAGGTGAATTACCCACCATTTTGCTTTAAAATTCAGGTGAGATGATGCAGTGAGGGTCATTGAGATGTTTCTGGTGGGTACTTGTGGCAGTATCTTTGAGTCCTGAGAGTAGAATTCACTGGACTGTATGTTAACGCTTTGTGACTTGAAAGGCAATGCGAATTTTAATGTATGACTGAGATCATGTGTAATTTTCGTATATAATTGAGGAATTATAAAGAATAAAAATGCCCCTTAGTCCAAATGCGGATCTTACCGCTGAGAAAATTTGGATCTCCCTCCAGCCCACCTTTGTGGTTGCAGGTAGAGGCATATGTATATATGTATGCATATATGTGCTTTTTCAAACATTGGGATATTTTACATATATATAACTTTTTAAGCTAATCTTTGTCCTCATGCCGTTAGGTAATTTCTGATGGCTGTACACTTCTCTTTATTCACTAGCCATTGAACTCCTGATGTTAATAGCTAGTGGCAATAAACAGATGACAGGGTCCACTTGGTCTTTGCCCTCCTTCAGTTTACAATGTAGAGATTTATTCTATCTCGTGAATGGATGATAACATGTAATTTAATCTTTTTGTTGGGTGTTTAGGTAGTTTCCTATTCTTATCTATAATAACCAATACTGTTTTCTTTTGTAAATAGCATTGCTTTGACTGTCCTTGTACATAATGAATGGACTATATTTTGGTCATTACTATGACTATTATCTTTCTTTGGAAAGTCACTCTAAAGTTAATTTTAAAATATTCAATTGGTAAAACCCAACATTCCTGGAAGTCAATGGAAATAAGAGGTGGGGGTTAATTCTTGTTTCATTATCACCTTCCTTTCTCATTAACACCTTGTCTTTGCCAGTTTCTATTCTGTGGCTCTGTTGTTCACGCTCTGCCTCTCAGGGCAGCCACGAGAAAAGGTTGGAGTTAGGAGTACACACAGATATAAATTATTTTTGGCCGCTTAGATGTAAGTCTTTTCTGGTTTCGTGCCATCAAATTATGGCAGCCACATCTTCAAAGTAGGTCTCAACCTTGGCTGTGCCCAGAATCCTTGGCCCAGGTGGATTCTGCAGGTTCAAATTTTGCACATTGAAGATGCAGCCTGGTAATGCTGACTCCACCGGGTGAGTGTGATGTATCTGTTGTACCAGGCCTGAGAACCACTGCTTTAGAAGCATGTCCTAGGGCAAATCGGGCAGAGGACAGCATGAGCCCCAAGCACAGCCTTGCTTGCTAATTTCTCGGGGAAATCAGAGTTTACCACTCAGTCTCACAGTGATAGCTATAGATCTACAATCCTTATTCTGCCAGCAGAGCCCTCTACTGAGATCTCTTCTGCTTGGATTCCAGATGTGGAAGCAAATGTGGCTGATAGTGACATCTCCTTGGCTGTCCTTTTCAAGGATGCATCAGCCTCTTCTGACCCCCTAATGTCATGGATTCCTGGAAATAAAAACTTAACAGAGGCTGTCAGAGCACCTGTTCTAATGCAGTTTAATTGATCTTACCACTTATCAAAGAACTCTGGCGTGATAAAAACCAGAGCTTGCTTCCCCCAGAGAGACATTTTAAATGTTTTCAACTACTTTGATCTATCTCTACCATGTACAGTAAGTTTTAAGAACACAGAATTGCAATAGTAATGTTGGGATTAAATTTTTATTGCTAAGGCTTTGAAGCACAAACAAAATATTAAAAGCTCATTAGTGACTGAAAATCATAATCCTGCTGAGGACACATTTTACTGCTCTAATAACTGTAAAACACAATGATAAATACGAAAGTATACTAGGGCTTGGAGGAATATTTTCACCCTCTTAAAGTCTACAGAAATTATCCTTTGGCATACAGTTCTTATTGGATAAATGGGTTAGGGTTACCATTAAGACTAAAATAGAAAGACTCCATTATTTGTTTAAAATTGTGATAAAATTTTTAACAGCTTTTGCAGTTTAAAATATGAAGGTGAGAAATCATTTCATCACCAGAAAAGGCGTAATTTATTTAGCCTTATTTCTGGGAGGACTACAGTTCATTTGTTACATTCATTCATTTTTTTTGCTTATATACGTAACACAGTGCTTATTTGATGGGCTTGACATTATTTTCGTCCTTGTGTGTTTTATTAACAGTATCTCTAATCTTGTTTTAAATGGCTTTGAATGATGACCCAAATAGCTGCTTGCACTGAAAATGAGCTCTTTTTTCCTTTTGTATTGGGAGAGAACATGCCTACCCAGGTAAAATGCCTAAAGAATCTGAGGTTTGGGGTAACTTTATACTACATCTTCATTAAGACAGAAGACATGAAAAGGAGATTCTTAATTTTTTTTTATTATTAAATCATAGCTGTGTACATTAATGCAGTCATGGGGTACAGTGTGGTGTTTTCATATACAATTCGAAATACTCTCATCAAACTGGTTAATGTAGCCTTCATGTCATTTTCTCAGTTATTAAGACATACTCTGCTTTTAGAAAGATTCACTTGTACCCTTGTAAGATAAACCATAGAGGTGACCCCATCAATCACCCTCCCTCCACCCACCCACCCCCCTCCCCTCTTAAATTTTTTAAAATCTTGGATCATTTGATGCGTCTAGTAGTCTTGAATTCAACATCCACTGGCTGAGGTGCAGTGATGAGGTGGCTAGAATTGCTAGGGGATGGTGGCATCAGTGTGTCTTGGGTGTGTTTGTGATATGATTTAATAAGAACACATGGTGGAATCCCAGAGGTTAATCCTTGACATGTAGATTCAGATGTGTAGGTCAGAGATGCTTGTTGGTAGACAAGTCAGTGGTGTCTCCTAAGAAACAGTGAATAAGGTGAGTGATAACCATCAGCTCTAGAAGGAGACCATCTGTGTTTCAGTCCTAGGTCTGTAGTCACCTGGGGCAAATCATTTAGCCTGTCTGTGCCGTGGTTTATCCATCTGTAAAGTGGGAATGGGGATGATCCTCATATTTTCTTTGTAGGACTAATCCATGTAAGGTGCTTAGCACAGTGGCTGACAAGTAGAAAGGGTCAGTAGGTGGTGGAGGAGGAAATGAGGTGTGGGAGTTGGGATGGGCAGCATCCGTGTCCTTCCTCACCCTCGTGAATTCCTGAATCCACAGCACAGCACAGAGTCACAAAAGGTCAATCTGCGGCAGACAGGGTCAAGAGATAGTAGGTCGCACTTATTGGTGGACTATAATTAGAGAAGTGAGAAAGAATATTATTTTGTTAGTGTGACAACTTTGTGTCCTACCCAGATGTGCTCCACCAATAGCTGTCACCAATGACTATGGGTCGGGGACTCTGTCCAGTTGTCTTATTGCCTTTAACATGGTTCCAAAAGGTTAACAGACCACGATAGTGCGTCCATCACAGACCGGTCTTCTGTTAGCTGTCCCGTGGGAGAAAGGCAGAATTCTCAAGCTGCTGCTTCCCAGCATATTTGCAGCAGAGCCTCTGTGGATGGAAGTCCTGCATGGTTCATGTTTACTGGTGGACTTCTCAGTCTCACAGCCCCTGTCCCATAACCCTGCGAATGCAGTTCCCTCTTGATACCTCCTGGGCAGTGGGGAATACAGGCATTGGGAGAATATACTCAATTCAGTGGTTCTCAGATGAAGGCAGTTTTGCCCCCCACGGGATATTTGGGCAATGTCTGGAATCATTTCTGGTTGTCATATTTGAGGAGTTGCTACTGTCCTTTAGTGGGTAGAGGCCAGGGATGCTGTGAACCATCTTACAGTGCCCAGGATAGTCCCTATGACAACAGTTTTCTGCCCCAAAGTGTCAGTAGTGCCAAAGTTGAGAAACCCTGAGTTAACCTGTACTAGAGGGCCAGGTCTGCTTTCGTTATCTACACTGCCAATATAATAGTTAAATGCTATTCTAGAGTCTATTTGACTTCTAGTTGGCTGGTGATAGAGGCTCCAGGCAGAGAGGCTGGAAATGGAGAGCCTGATCTCCTAAATCCGAGGAGCGTTTCTTTATGTTGAGCACCGCTGCTTCTCACGTGACTGTTCCCACCGCATGGCTGATGTCTGGCAGCCCATTGATTCATTAGACTCAGTGGCAGAGCAGCGCAGGTTACTGACTCCCACTGTCCAGGCCAACTAACACTGTGCCAGTGACCCACTGTGAGTCATGCAGACCCCAGAGGGTGTGAGCTCATGACCCTTTGGATAAGTGATGCAGCTTTGCACCACCCAAGGAGAGACTGCTTTAGGAAGGATGAAAGTGTTTTCCAGAGGAAGGTTTTATTTATATATTTAACAGGCAGTTATGCATTGCTTACTGTATGTTAGGCAGTGTTCAAAACACTGCATATAAATATTAAGTCATCAAGTCCTCATAACAACCCCCAAGCAGGACGCTTATTCATGTGACTCTTTTATAGATGAAGAAACAGGAAAAGAGAGCCAGGACTCAAGCCCAGGAAGTCTGGTTCAAAGTCAGGTCCTTAACTACCATTATGGATAAAAGATGCTAAAATTCACCCCTTATTCCTACCTAGGTTCTGACTTCTGGCTGGTCCCAGTGAGGTTTCAGGGAATCAGGAAGACCTGAGGCAAGGCTTCATTCTGATTTATTAGTTTTGTAACCACTAGCATATTAATTAATGTCTTTGAACCTCAGTTTTCTTATCTGTAAATGGAGCCATAGATACCTCACAGGGAGGATGTGAAGATAAAACAGAATTATCTCTGTGAGTGGCATATGATGGTGTTCAGGAAACATTAGTTCCCTTCCAGTGTCTTAGCTGCAGTTGTGCTTGTAACCTGATTGCACCAAAGCTATAGCTAGCTTGTGTATGTTTTAGGATTCCTTTATGAGTTGGCTGGTCAAATGTGGCCACAAGAGGAGACATAGAAGCTGATGTTATGCTCACAGGTCCTAGAGACAAATAGTACTACCTGCCACTCAGGGCCCTGTGTGAAAGACATCAGGGTGATCTGAAGGCAGCTAGGGGAAGTTTTAGGACAGCCTTTCTTAGGACTATACTGTTTAGGATTGGCTAGCCCAGTGGGCTTTGGGATATATTGGTGGCCCCTAGTTACCTGGCTCCTGGCCCTGGGATTGTTAAGGCAGAGAAACATTGCCTTTTATGATGAAATAGCAGAGCCAGAGCTTTTGGTTGGTTAGTTTACATATCAAAAACTGGCTTCTGATATGGAGAGAAGGGAACACTTCTGCACTGCTGGTGAGAATGCAACCTAATACGTCCCTTCAGGAAGGAAGTTTAGAAAACACTTAGGGAACGAAAAGTTGACCTGCCGTTCCATCCTGCAATTCTTCTGCTAGGTATATATCCAGACAACCAAAAATCACTTTACAACAAAGACACTTGCACAAGAATGTTTATTGCAACCCAGTTCATAATTGCCAAGTCATGAAAACAGCCTAAGTGCCCATCAACCCATGAATGGATTAAAAAATTGTGGTATATGTATACCATGGAATACTATGCAGCCATAAAAAGACGGAGACTTTACTTCTTTTATGTTTACTTGGATGGAGCTGGAACATATTCTTCTTAGTAAAGTATCTCAAGAATGGAAAAAAAATACCCCATGTGTTCAATATGATTATGAGATCAATATATAATCACCTACACTTTCATATGAAAGATATAACACAATTATAGCCCAGAAAGGAGAGAAGAGGAGGGTGAGGGGAAGAGAGGGGTTAAACGTGTGGTGGGAGTGTAATCGGTGGGACCTCACCTACTGTGCATATTGCAAGGGTACGTGTCAAATATATTAATGGTAGAGTATAAATGTCTAAACACAACAATTAAATAAGTGAGGTGAACACTATGTTAACTAGCTCTATGTAAACATTCCAAATGGTCTATAAAATCAGCACATTGTACCCCATAAATGCAGTAATGTATCCAGTTATGATCTAATTAAAAAAATCCCCCCCCCCCAAAAAAAAGACTAGCTTCTAGGACTGGACTCTTTCTTGTCCTTAATAATTGATTAGACTCTAGACAGAGAGTCTCCCCCCAATCAGAAAGACTTTTTAGCATGTCAAAACATAACAATGTATAGAAAATTAAAAAATGTTTATAATCCAGTGTATCTGTAGGGAAGATAAACATTGAAGAGGGAAAACATGGGCCTAGTCAGGTTTTGGTTTGGTCTACAGATCTTAGCATTGTGAAGTGATCTGACTGATGTTGGGATGAGATTATTCCAAGAACCAGACTTTCAGGGCAAAGATGTGGTTTTCATTCTTGTTTATGGTTTTTAGTCTCTTAAGTGATGCTGACTATAAACCACTAAGAGCATAAACTTCCATGATCATGGCATATCCGTTTCTTTTCAACTGAGTTTCTCTTCACGTGGCAAAATGGGACAGCTTGCATCTCTGCTCAGCTTGGTTGGCTGTGGTCTGGGCTGGTGAATTGACTAGGTGTGTATGTGTTTCCCGGCCAGATCACAGCATCTGCTGTGTTTGCAGCAGAACGGATGGTGGCAAATTCCCATTTGTCTTAACGTGGGGCTTTTCTCAGTCTTGCTACTCGCATTATGTGCTTCTCCCTGGCCTACTCCCAGTTCAGAAATGGCTCTGGATTCTGTTCACAGGAGGGCTATCCTGTTGGCCGTCTGTCTTTCTGACGTACCAGTCAGTGTATCTTTGATTATGAGTTTCCAGAGGAGAGGGTCTTCTCTTGCTCTCCCCCCTGCCGCCCAGTGGAACAGCTCATCTACAAACTTAGTAAATGTTCACACAGGGGTAAAGACAACCACCTGTAATTTATCCAGAGGGAAGGGCACTGCTCTTTAAATAAACAGTCAGATATGTAAGAAAGAGAATAAACTCTTAAATAGAAGCACCACAGAGAGACTATCCCTAGCATCCAGAACAATGCCTAGCACACAATTTTTTAATAAATACTTGTAAGCAAATAAGCAACTCCAGCTCTTTAAATATCTTTTTCTAAATCTGACTGTAGTCAACTCTGGGTTATCCAGCATGCCTGGAAATCTGGAACTGTGGCTTTTATTAAGTGCTACCATATGTAACCAACAGAAATAAACATATCTGGAAAAATTAGGACATAATAGAGTGTACAACACTAAAAATAATAATGAATTTGATCCACAGGCTGCTTTGGGACTCTGCCACAGCTTTGGGTTGTCATTTTTTGGGTCAGAAACCATTGTGCTATGAAGGAGAAGGAATTTAATCAGTGCCATGGTAGAATGCTAAGTAAGTTTTCTGTCAACATAGTAGCTGGAAGTAGTTTTATCTAATGTCATCATTGCCAGACTTGGATTCTGCCACTGATGGATCTGTTCAGTTTAGGGTGGCCCCTTATCACCTTTAAGATGTGGTTTGTTAGGGCAGATCTTTTGTGCTACTTTGAGACATTTGGGAAGTTTTGTGTTCCATATTAGAATGAGCCAGACAGACATGTAGAAGCCCGAGTATTCTTAAATCGTCTGCATTTTCTTTTACAGATCTGAAGAAAACCCTTGCTGTGTTATTGGATAACATTTTGCAGCGCATTGGCAAGTTAGAGTCGAAGGTGGATAATCTCGTTGTCAATGGTACAGGGACAAATTCGACCAACTCTACCACAGCTGTTCCCAGCTTGGTAGCACTTGAGAAGGTTAATGTGGCAGGTAAGAATGACAATGTTCTCTATCCTGACATAGTCAAGCCCTGCTTTGGACCAGGAGAAGCACAAAGGAACACAGAGGTTCCTACTGGTATCCATTATAAGTTCTGTAAACTTGGTATGACCCTTGTAAAAATAAGTTTAAATTTATTTTTGAAGGGAGTAAGAGGTGGTGAAATGCTTTTATAGTCTCCCCATGATATACAGGGTGGACATAAAGTGCGATTTAAAATAGTTAAACGTAGTTAATTGCACACGACCTTTACGGACACCCTGTTGATATGCAGTAGTTTCTGTGACATGTTTGTACATCATAAGCTCCTGGAATTCTCTTCTAATGCGAAAATTCATACTATGGATTAAATGAAATACAAAAGTTGGTGAAGAAATTCATAACTTTCAGAGTTCCTTTCTCCTCCCCACTCCCATCAGACCATTTCAGAAGTGTTCCGTGTAATAATAATCTCTCATTCCTGTTAAAGAAGAGCCATCATTGCAGAAAAATGTCTCCTGTGCGTGTATAGAGAAATATACATTCTAGGAATGGCATCTAGGAGATATATGGCCCTTGTCGCCTCCTGGCCAGATTCTGTAGCCACTCATGAACACTACCATGCAATTCCCACTGCGACTCATTTTTTGCCTGGCCCCTTCTTGAAGCTAGAATATTGGATGAGAGCAAGAAAATCAATTAAAAACAAAACCCAAGTTAACAACATGTCATTGTCCACAGCTCACGTTGGACCCCACTTTCCCATCACACAGCCTGGGTCAGTCCCTGGTCCTTTGTGCTTGAGCAGGACTGCTCTTATTAGGGTGACCACTGTTTTCTAGGGACCCAGGATAAAACAGAGTGCCTGAGGGCTTTGGGTGAATGGTTGTGACCAAGCTGTCTATACTTCAGGTAGATGGTAGCCAACCTCTGGGTTAATGGGTAAGTAAGTGACTGGGTTACTTTGGAAATCTAGTTCTACTTCTAAAAATTTAATTTCATGTACTTGTAAGCTTCTTTCTTTCCCTCTTCTTTCTTATAAAAATTCAGACATAAGCAGGAGAGATTGTTTTCCTTCCCCACCTCCAATGTCAAAACATTTAATCGTACCACATTATGCAAACTGTGGTTGTATTACCTTTGGTTACGCTCTTTGCCCTTGAGCAAATTTTAAATTGCAAAGTATATTTCTAATAATCTAAGCTATCCAACTAAATAAAGGTATTAAAAATAACTTTTAATTACAAACAGAGGCAGTGTCATTGAGGCCATAAATTCTGTCTTCCTTGCACTTCCAACAGCTTCTGTAATTAGACAAGAAAACCTCCCACTGCGTTGATTGCTTGTTAATAAACAGGAGCCAGGCCTCTCCAGCCCCCACCCCCACCCCCCACGCAGTAGAAAGTGCTGCTGGAAAGGTCCTGTCTGGCAACATCCCTGTTCTGCAGCAGATTTCTGGAGGTGGGATAGGGGTGTTCTGTCTTTAGTGTTGTTGCCCCTTCCACTTTCCTGTGACTTAGGGTCCCTGTAAACTCACCTGCTGTCACTCTCCCCCTGATGTGGGGTCCTGCTGCCTCTGGATGTCCTCTTGGTTGCCAGGCTCACAGAGAGACTTTTCTACCCCAGCGTCATGTGGGAGGGAACAGGGTCACGGGTTATCCTTCAGGAAGGGAATGGGAGGGACTTGGTGGCTGTTTCTTTCAAATGGGATGCTAGTCCTGTGTACAGGGCTCATTTACCAGTTGGCTCTGAGTGCAGCTCCTTTAAATGTACCACTGCTGTGGTGTTTTTTGGGGGTTGTTGGGTTTTTTTTTTTTTTGAGACAGAGTCTCAAGCTGTTGCCCTGGGTAGAGTGCTGTGAGAAATTGCTGTCACCCTAGGTAGAGTGCTGTCAGCCTGAAAGATTGAGTGTTTGTTCCATTTCTCCTGCTTCTGTCTTTACATTACTGTAAAGGATGAGTCACTGATCACAGCAACCTCAAACTCTTGGGCTTAAGCGATTCTCTTGCCTCGGTCTCTCAAGTAGCTGGGACTACAGGCACCTGCTACAATGCCCAGCTATTTTTTTTTTTTTTTGGTTATAGTTGTTGTTTGGCAGGCCTGGGGTGGATTTAAGCCCACCAGCTCCCGTGTATGTGGCTGATGCCTTAGCCGCTTGAGCTACAGGCGCTAAGCCTGGTGTGGTGTTTTTAATCATAAAGAACTAGAATATCTTTCCCATTTTCAGAAAACGGCAAGTTTAGAATCATATTTTTAGTGAGTAACCTCATTCTCACACTTTTACATCTTTCAGGTATGTGTGGGAGATAGCCTATATCTTCACAAGTTTTTTATTGATTAATTAGGAAGATAATACACACACCTAACCTAACACAAACCATGGGATGGGGATGGGGTGACTGTGCAAGGCTTCCTGCAGGAAGGTAAAGTCTGAAGGTGGGTGGGATTGAGGCAGAGGGGTTATGGAGGAGATACAGACTAGAGATGGATTGTGACCCAGACAGAACTGAGAGGGAGGGAAGAAGAAACTAAACATGTCACAGCCATCCAGTAATTGCCGGTTATTCTTCCTGACCCTCCAAGGTACACATTGTACTTTATCTTCTTAGCATCTCTGAGAAGGAAGTGGTTTCACAAGTTTCCTTGAGTTCAAGTACTTGGAAGAGTCCCCTGAGCTCAGCTTGAGACTTCCTAGTGCCACATAGAGAGAAGAGATTGAATGTTTGCTCCATTTGTCCTGCTTCTGTCTTTACATTACTGTAAAGGATGAGTCTGTACAAAGGTGCTGCTGTTTTCTTAAAGCTTTCTAGGGAGGAAGAGTGCAGTTTCCTAGGGAATCTGTCTGATAAGGAAGTTCTTTCTCAAGGTCTCTTCCTTTGGCTGACCTTTGTAGAAGCTGGTCCCTCTGTGTGTGTGTGTGTGTGTGTGTGTGTGTGTGTAGGGCATCCCTTTCTTAGACACTGTTGGCTAGAGTGGATATAGATGTGTTGGACATCCTCCTTCATTTCCCCCAGAAATTTGAGGGTCCTTGATATCTTGTCAATTAGCCAACACTTTTTTAAAAAAAATCTATTTGTGATGTCTGTGGATTAGGGTGCCAGAAAGAAGGACAAGGACTTAAATGGACAGTCCTTGTTTGTGAGCAGCCCTCCTTGCTCTTCTGCCCTCTTTGTGATCTGTGGCCATGCTGGTGGTCCTCAGACCCCTCTTGACAACTCAGGAATGGCTTCTGAGCTGTGAGAGAGCTCAGTGTTATGGGGCTTCAATTCTACTTGAGTGAAGTTTTTCATTCTCCCTTCCTGCATTGAGACATGTGGTAATTGCTCAGAAATGTTCTCCCTGTTGTGTCTTTACTGCTGACTCTGGTGTCTCATTGCTCACTATGATTCTGATTGCCTACTGTTGTCTTATTGCTTGCTGATATATCTTGTAGTTTGCTATATACTGACTCTAAATTGGGTACTATAGCAGCTAAAGAAGGGTTCCCTAAATTTATTTTCATTAGAGGAATAGCCCTGTGTATGAATGTGTTTGCCCTTTCTTTTTTTTTGTTTAGCTGTGTTTTGTGTAGCTTTTATCCAAAATGGCTTTTCTTTGCAGAATTATCATCCTGAGGCTGCTTTTTTTGTTTTTTAATGTGAAGGTGAATGTGTCACTAGAGAAATTTAGGGGGAAATGAAATTTATTAAAATTAAGAAATCAGATCAAACTCTACTTTTGAGCTTCATGTATCTTGTTGCAGAGGAAGGGGAATCAAATGAAAAAGCAGATTTCTAAAAATCCCCACCCTTCCACTAATCACACAGTAAATTAACATCTCCATATTTACTTCCTGAAAGGGCTCGAATGCTCCCTTGTCAAAATTATTCATTTTCAGAATAATGCCTTGGTTTTTGGGAAGACCCATTCTGCCTTTTAATTTTGTGATCTTAAAAGAGAACATAAGTAAGATTTGGTTTGTAATTCTTTGATATGGGGGGAAGGTAAAAAGCATAGCTACCTGCTCGTGATGATGAAGATAGTTGTCTTCTGAGAACTGAGCCAGTGTCTAATTTATCTTTGCTCTGCCACAGTGTCTTGGTCAAAGCCTCACCTGTTCATGGTAATCAATAGATACTGCTCACATAGACTGGCTTATACTGGATGGGACAGCATTTGGTTTTACGTCCAGGAGGACTCTCCTTATAGTTCTCTGTATTTATGGGGATTTGGCTGGAAATGGAACTTGGTATCTCATTTCCCTTCAACCTTAGCAGCTACCACCTAAAAAGTGGGACCACCTCTTTTCTTGGTCATGACTGAGTGTTGCATCAACGATTCTGTGAACTTCTGTGTGGTCGGGTAGTTACATTAAATTGTGATATTTTAGAGGACCAGGGACAAGAGAATTGCATGTGCAGTTATTTATAGTCAATAACTAGTTATCGTTCAACATTAGCTGATTAACTGGCCAATGTCAACTGTTCTCTAAAAGCCAAAATACAGTAAGACCCACTTTGTTTGGACCACTTATGATTGCAAGATCATTTAGAAAATACAATCACAAAGTCAAAGATGCAGGCACAACTCGAGTGACTGTCTTCTGGTATTTAATCTAATTTGAACTTTAGGTAGCCTTGTGTTTTCCAAGGTCGGGGTCCTCAGACTATGGCCCACAGGCCACATGCAGCTCACCAAGGACATTTATCTGCCCCAGGTGTTTTTGCCACCGCTGCCTCTACTTAGCTGTGGACTCGTCCCTGGCCCACAGTGCGCATGTGTGGAATGTGCGCCACACTCTCTGACCCCCTTCTCTCTGTCTCTCCACGACTGTTCTCAGTCTCGGGTATGATCGGAGGAGTCACGAGCTTGCCTGTGCAGAGCCTGCTGCTGCCTGAGGACCCAGGTGCCTTTTTTTTTTTTTTTTTGAAGTTAGAAGAGCTTTAAAGTTGGTTAGTTGGTTGGGGGTGGTTTCTGGGGGGGTGTGTCATAGTAATAACGCAAATAGTCAGCAGTCAGTGCTAATGTAATTGTCAGTGCTCAGAGGTAATGCAAATGGTCAGCGGTCAGTATTAATGCAAATGGTCAGCGGTCAGTGTTAATGCAAATGGTCAGTGCTCAGTGGTAATGATAATTGTAAGTGATCAGGGCTCAGTGTTATCACATGGGGGCCCCAAACTGATAATCTGCCTAGGGCCCCATGGGAACTTAATCCAGCTCTGCAGAAAGCCAAGGAGTAGGAAACCCAATTGACAGTAAGTGCATTTATATTCTGATTGCTATTCACTTGTGTATGATGTTGTATGTTGTGTGCTGGGTAAGCCGCAGTTCACACTGTTGTGATCTCTGAGAAGTGTGAGTTCAGCCATATGCTGAAGATTCAGAAGAAAAAAGGCATACGTGCCTTCTTTTTTCCTGCAGTGGAATCTGATCACATCACAGATTCCTGTGTGAGTTCATAGATCTCAGTGCAGTTTGCACAGGGTAGTGTGAACTGGAAAGGTGGTGGAGGAATCGGCTATGTAATTGTGCCAGTTCCCACACTGCACCAGTGTGAACCTGAGCTAAAAGCAGAGTTCCACCAATACGGGCACTGATGAGGCTGAAATGATGTGGACTGGCAAGGCTGCATTGATGGACACTGATCAGACTGCATTGATGGGCAGTGCAGTCTGTATGTCTCGGTGTGGGCAAAGTTATTGCTGGTATATTGTTTTTGTAGTGCTGTGTGTGTATATATATATATATATATATAGGTATTTTACTAATAGCAATTTGGAATCCCTAGGAAACAATGATATCAAGAAAGAGAAAAATTGACTGAGTATAGGATATTCAAAGAACAGTGGACTTATGATTACCTTTTCATGCAGTGCAAGGAAAGAGCTGTGTGTTTGATATACCAGAATATAGTGTCTGTGTTCAAAGAATACAATTTGCGTTGACACTATCAAACTCAACATAAAGATAAACCATTGTTTGGTTGGAGAAGTGAGAAAAGATAAAATATTAAACCTGAAATACACTGACAACTCAGCAAAATACTTTTGTGAAGCAGAAGCAGCTAAATATTTCATCACTGTGAGCAAGTTTTCAAGTTGCCAAGCTAATAGCATGTGCTGGCAGGCCATTCATGGAGGGAGAATTTCTTAAAGAATGCTTTCTTTCTGTTGCCAAAGAGATGTGTCCAGAGAAGGCCGATTTATTTAGTACAGTGAGTCCTTCAGGACCTATAATTACACAAAAGATTGAAGAAATGGGAGACAATCAGCATCAGCATTTGCAAAACTCTGCAGAAAAACTTTCCTACTTTTCCTTGGCACTCAGTGAAAGTAGTGATGTTCATGATTCTGCACAACTTCTAATTTTTATTCATAGGACAAATGACTATTTTGAAGTCACAGAAGAGCTTGCTGCACTGCAAAGCATCAAAGGAACAACTACAGGAGAGGATATCTATGAAAAGGTTTGCCAAACTGTGAATGGTTTGGAGCTGGACTGGGCTGAACTAGCCAGTGTGACAACTGATGGTGCTCCTAGCAGGGTGGGGTCTAAGAAAGGAGTTATTGCTTGCATTAACCAAGAGATGGACAAACATAACCATTCTCATCCAATAGCCATACACCACCTCAACCACCAAGTGCTGTGTAGTAAATCACTGAAGTGGGACTCTGTCATGAAAATTGTGGTATCTTGTGTTAACTTCATTAGAGGTAATGCACTAAACCACAGACAATTTCAGGAATTTCTTTCTGAGCCTAATGTTGCCTATGATGATGTTCTGTACCACACAGAAGTCCATTGGCTGAGTTGAGGGAGCGTTTTGAAACATTTCTATGACTTACTTCCACAGATTACAGCTTTTTTGCTTTCAAAAAATAAGTACCAGAGCTCCATGATGCAGAATGGAAATGGCGCCTTGCCTTTCTGACAGATGTAACAGAGCTACTACTCAACAGTTTCAATGTGCAACTTCAAGGAAAGGGGAAGTTCATCTGTGCTATGCAATCACATGGGAAAGCATTTGAAGTAAAATTAGGCCTCTTTATCAAACAAGTGAAGGAGGAAAATTTCTGCCATCTCCCCACAACTCAAATCTGTTAGTGGAAAAACCATTGGTTGCATTCCTGAACAAAACATGTGTGGATTCACTGGATAAGTTGCAAAAGGAGTTCCAGTTTAGATTTA
>CAUYTI010102924.1:0-20970 GCA_963575145.1 Galago senegalensis | reverse complement strand
TTATGCTATGTTAAAGAAAAATAGAGACTTTACCTCTTTCATGTTTACATGGATGGAGCTGGCACATATTCTTCTTAGCAAAGTATCTCAAGAATGGAAGAAAAAGTATCCAATGTACTCAGCCCTACTATGAAACCAATTCCATAAGAAAGCTATAACCCAATTACAGCCTAAGAAGAAGGGGAAAAAGGAGGAGGGGAGGATGGGTGGAGAGGGAGTAACTGGGGCGACCACACCTATGGTACATCTTACAAGGGTACATGTGAAATTTATTAGGTGTAGAATGTAAATGTCTTAACACAGTAACTAAGAAAATGCCGTGAAAGCTGTCTTAACCAGTTTGATGATAACATTTCAAATTATATAAAACCAGCGCATTGTACCCCATGATTGCATTCATGTACACAGCTACAATTTAATAAAAAAAAAAAAAAGAAATACAAAATAAAAAAAATAATAAAGTCCTTAACTCATCTGCTTTTAAGTCCAATCAGGCACTTCAGGGGCTCCATTTACCTCTAAACATTGGATAAATGTTGAGTACAAACCCATCTTAAAAACAAAAAACAAACTTGTGTTTCAGGAAAGAAGCTCCTTTCTGTGAGGAGCTGATAATTACTGATTATTACTGTGGGCAGGTGTCATCGCAGCAGTGAAATAGGAGAGCAGACTTCTAAAAGAACGCCAGGTGATGTGCCGTCATTTGGTCTTCTGGTTCAATCAGAAGGAAAAATCAGACAGAGACCCTAGGGCTAGAAAGAGAACAGTCAAGAAGACTTCTTGAATTCAATAATTAAATAAGGATTATTTTCCAAGTTTCATCTGGAACAATATTAAAGTTTCAATAACTGTAAAAAGTTAGTCCAAGAAAGATGTAACTATCCTTTGCTCTAATATGTTTATACATTTTGATCTTCAGATAGCACACTAAATATTTCCCTTGTGCCTACTATGTGCTGGACACTATAATAGGTTCCTTGACCCAGTGCTGAGCAAGGCAGACATGATCTTTGCCCTCATGAAGACTAACCTTTGGCAGGGAAAGCAGATAGCAAGCAAATTGTTACAAATAATAAGTCAAATAACATTAAGTGTGTGAAATGTTTCAAAGGAAATTGGTAAGCATTAGAAAGTATAGAAATAAAGAAGTCTAGCTTGTCTGGAATAGAGATCCTGTTTGTATAAACTTTACATAAATCAGTGGATGTACTTCAAAAAAATTAAGCTCTTTGAAAAAAAAACAACACTTCAGGTTATGAGAAATTCCAGAGATGTGGTACAATTTGGGGGGAATTAACACATTACAATTAGTATACTAATTAACAATTAGTATACTAATTCACCTAATGTAGGGGAGGGAAGAAGATTTAATTTTCATTTTTTCACTAATATTATTATTTAATTGTTTGGGATTCATTGAGGGTACAAAAAATTAGTTTACACTGATTGCAGTTGTTAGGTAAAGTCCTTCTTGTAATTGTGTCCCACCCCCAAGAGGTGTGACATAAACCATGACCCCTGACCTCCTCCCTCCTCCACTCTTCCCAATCCCTCATTCCCCTACCCCACCCCTTGTTTTAGATCATCTACTGCCTTCATATTAGGATTGAGTATATTGGATTCTTACTTCTCCATTCTTGTGATACTTTACTATGAAGAATGTGGTCCACCTCCATCCAGGTTAATACAAAAGATGTAAAGTCTCCGTCTTTTTTAATGGCTGAATAGTATTCCATGGTATACATATATCACAGCTTGTTATAAAAGAATTTAAAACATTTGGATAGATACGGAATTAGTACTATTCACATCTTTATTTTTCCCTCAAAAATTTGGACAAAGAGGTGCTCATTATACATGGCAAAATACAGAACATGTAACTAAACATGACTTTTCCTATAATATTCCACTATTATAATTTCTGTATCCACTTTCAGCTTTTAAACCCTCCTTCAGTCAGCATACATGTCACTGTAGGCACTGTTAGGCCCTAGAGATGTATAGAAGACTTAGACATTGTCTGTGCTCTACAAGAACCTCACCTATTCACACTTATTGTCTTCCTGGGCCTTAAAATTCAGAGTTCTACATTACTTTTTATTTATTGCTGTTGATAAACATTTATTGGGCATTAGCTGAGCTATCACCAGAGTTATATTTTTCTTTAGCAGGAGATTATATGCCAAACAAATTTCTTCTTTTGTTCTTGTCAGAAAGCCACCAAAGTGTGAATAAAGAATGTAGGTATTTTTATTGTTGTTTGCTTTTTCAAATTTCTGAAGGTCCTTTCTGGTTAATTAGGCTACATAATATCAATAGATATTTAAGTGTGTGTGAGAAAGTGCATCTCACACTTTGGGTATTTTCATTGTGAAAATAACTTTATTCTTACTTCTTAAAGACAAGAAAGCAATGTTGTTTTGAAATGTAGGTAAAGGTCAAATGATAGTTACATTTTCTCCTCATTTTTGCCACTTCAGCCACAGGACTTTCTGAACTATGAAGCCTGCCATGTTCCCCCATCCCATTTTTTTCCCCTTAGAACTCTGTGGCTTGAAAATCTAGTAATTTAGACAACTTTTATATATGTCTTATACTATTCTCAAAAAAAGGAGATGCAAAAAGATGTATATGGAAGTCTAGTTTGTTTATATTGAGTTTTGGTATCACTAAAACTACTTAAAAATTAATTGGCTAAATTTTTAAAAGCAGATTTAGGTTTATAAAAAAATTGAGCAGAAAGAGTCCTCACCCTAAGAAACTATTTATATTTTGCAATAGCGTGTTATACTTGTTATAGTTGATGACCCAGTATTATTATGTTCTTAAGTACATAATTTGCGTTAGTTTTCATGTTTTGTGTTGTAGTTTTATGGGTTTGTTAAATGTATAATGTCACCTATCCACCCTTCCAATATCATACAGAAAAGTTCCCTGCTCTAAATCTCACCCAAGCTCTACCTCGTTCTCCCTATTCCCCCAAACCACTGGAACGGGAACTCTGGTCTTTTTGCTGTTCCAATCCTTTTGCCTTTTCCAAAAAGTCATATTGTTGGAGTCATATAATATATAGACTTTTCAGACTGGCTTCTTTCACTTGGTAATACACACCTAAGATTCTTCCATGCTTTCTTATGGTTTGATAGTTCATTTATTTTTAGTGCTAAATAATAATCCATTGTATGGTATTATGGTTTGCTTATTTATTCACCTACTGAAAGATGCTTTGGGTGTTTCTAGTTTTTGACAATTATGAGTAAAGCCTCTATAAACATTTGTTTACAGGTTTTTGTATGGACTTAAGTTTACAATTCATTTGGGTAAATATCCAAGAGCATGATTACTGAATCATATGGTAAGACGGTTTATAAGAAAGTGTCAAACTGTCTTTCAAACTGGCAGGCAATGAATGATAGTGTTTTTGCTCCGTGTCCTTGTCAGGATTTGATGCCGTTAGTGTTTTGGATTTTAGCCACTCTAATACATGTATAGTGGTATTTAGTAGTTTTCATTTGCAATTCTCTAATGATGTATTCCCTTAAGCATCTATTCATATGCTTATTTGCCATCTGTGTATTTTCTTTTCTTTCTTTTTTTTTTTTCTTGAGACAGAGTCTCACTATGTCACCCTCGGCAGAGTACTGTGGCATCACAGCTCACAGCAACCTCAAACTCTTGGGCTCAAGTGATTCTCTTGCCTAAGCCTCCCAAGTAGCTGGGATTATGGGTGCCCACCACAAGGCCCAGCTATTTTTTTTGTTGTCATTGTTGTTTGGCAGACTAGGGCTGGATTAGAACGTCAGCTCTGGTGCATATGGCAGGGCACTGAGCCTGTGTATTTTCTTTGTGAGGTGTCTGTTCATATCTTTGGCCCATTTTTTAATTGTTTTCTTATTTTTAAAAGTTCTTTGAATATTTTGGATGTAAATCCTTTGTCAGATATTTCCTTTGCTAATATTTTTCTTTATAGTCTGTGGCTTGTCTTTTCATTCTCTAAATGTGTCTTTTACAAATTTTTCTCCCATGGGTTGTGATTCTGATCTTGTACCCGAAAACCCATTGCTAAACCCAAGATCACCTAGATCTTCTCTTTCCTACAAGTTTTATAGTTTTGTGCTTTAAGTCTATGATCAATTTTGAGTTAATTTTTGTGAAAGGTCAGTTTCTATACTCATATTTTTGCATGTGGATGTTCCAGCACTATTTGTTGAAAAGACTTTCTTTTCTCCGTTGAATTGCCTTTGTTCATTTGTCAAAAATCAACTGACAACATTTATATGGGTCTATATCTGGGAACTCCATTTTATTACACTGATCTTCTATTCTTCACCAGTATCACCAGGCCTTAATTATCAGCTTTATAGCAAGACTTAAATTAGGTAGTGTTAGTCTCCTGACTTTGTTTTTTCAATATTATGTTTACTCTTCTGGATGTTTTGCCTCTCTGTATAAACTTTGGAATTAGTTTGTCAATATCCACAAAATAACTTGCTTAGATTTTAATGGGATTTCATTGAATCTATAGATCAAGTTGGGAAGAAGGAACTTTTTAAAATTGTTTCAGGTTAATTGAAGGTACAAAGAATTAGTTTATAATGTTTGCATCTGTTAGGTAAAGTCCCTCTTATAATTGTGTCTCAACCCCCAAGAGGTGTGTCATACACCCTAACATTGTGCCCATTATGTGGGAACACACACCCATCCCCCCCCTCCTCCCCTCTCCCTCATTTCCTCACTCCCCACCTTAAACTGATGTTTTTCACTTATGTGGGTGTGTTTTGGATCATCTACTCACTTCATATTATAATTGAGTACATTGGATTCTTCCTTGTCCATTCTTGTGATACTTTGCTAAGAAGAATGTGGTCCAACTCCATCCAGATTAATATGAAAGATGTAAAGTCTCCTTCTTTTTAATGGCCGAATAGTATTCCATGGTATACATATACCACAGCTTGGTAATCCATTCCTAGGCTGTTGGGCATTTATGTAAGAATGAACATCTTGATGATTTATACTGAGTTTTCCTATCCATGAAATGATCTATTTATTTAGTTTTGTTCTTTCTTTTATCAGAAGTTCATAGTTCTCGTATAGATCTTGTACAAATGTTGTTAGATTTATGCTTATTTCTTTTGGGAGGGATACTAATATAGATGTTATTGTGATTTTAATTTCAAGTTACACATGTCTATTGTTGCTACTATATATATAGAAAAGTGATCAAGTTTTGTTTGCTGCAATCTTCCTATAAGTGATTAGTTCTAGGAGTTATTTGGTCAATTTTTTTTTTTTGACTTTCTACATAGACAAATTGTTGTCTGTGAACAAAGACAGTTTTATTTTTTTGCCTTCCCAACTTGTATGTGTTTTATTTCTTTTTCTTGTCTTACTGTATTAGCTAGAACTAATGTAAATTGAGTTATGTATTTAAATTTCAAGTCCAAATGCTCATTTTATTTATTTATTTTTTTGTTGAGTCCCACCCTATGCCCTGAGCAGAGAACAATGGCGTCATAGCTCCCTGCAACCTCAGACTCAGGCTGTGGGCATCCTGCTGCCTCAGCCTCCGGAAGCTACTGGGATTACAGGCGCTTGTTGTGATGCCCAGCTGGTTTTCTCATTTTTTTTAGGATTTGCTCACTCTCGCTCAGGCAAGTTTTGAACTCCTGAGCTCAAGCAATTCTCCATCCTCAGCCTCCCACAGTGCTAGGATTATAGGCGTGGGTCATGGTGCCCGGCCAAATGCTCATTTTTTATATATAGGAAAGCAATTCATTCTCTGTTTTCTTGATTAGTCTGGCTGGAATTTCACCAAATTTATTAATCTTTTCAAAGACCTGGCATTTAGTTTTGATTTTCTCTACTCTTCTCACCTTTGACTTTCTTGGTTTCTGATCTAATTTTTTCAATGTTTTATAATGAGGGGACTATTTCCCCTCTTCTAAAAATATTTAAATAGTTTTTAATTGACCCATAACAATTGTACAGATCTATGGGGTACAGTATCTTTCAATACATATATAATTACCATTTTTTGAATAATAAACATAAGAAAAAGCAATGTGGAACCTAAAGTAGATATATTTAACTTATCTTAAAACCCTTCTTCTGTAATATTTGCTAACAAATTTATAAGAGAAAAAGACCCCCTACATCTACTTTCAAATGAAGTAAAATGTAACATAATCAGCAAAGTTCTTAACTTGTAGAAATGTTTATTGCATGCAAAGCTACATCATTTCCTATATTTTAACAACTAATCAAACATTTCAAAAATTTCATTACATCACAATAATTTAAAATACTACAAAGGACCTGCAAGTCAATGAGTATCAAAACCCAACTGAGAGAACATTATGCATAGATAAGGCTAACTTACTGACAGTAGCACTTTGCAGCTTTGTCCAAATACATACTTGAAAATGTAGTGAGAATGTGCAGAGAAAAACAGTTAAATCTACAACCCACTGGTCAGACAGGAAAACATTTGTCATTACATATCAGGTTCTAATGGCTGATTAAAGATAAATTTGGCATCATGCACCAAAAATGAACATAGTTAACATTTCAAAAAATTGTGATCAGATGCACATTTGAAAAGATTAATCTTCTACTTCACCCAATTAACTGAATTAGATAAAGGCAAAATAACAAGCATTTTTGATACATTTTGCTTGAGTACTGGTATATATAAAAAGATACTGCAGAGACATAGGAGTATTTCAAATTCACATAAGACTACTGAATTTTAGAGTACTGTCCGAAGGAAATGGCTCTGGGCAGAACTTATTTCGGAAAGATTTTCAAACTATTTAAAAGCAATACTACAATTAGTTACATACAAAAACATTTATAAAAATTAAATACCAAGAAGTAACAACATCAACATTAGATCTCTTTTGTGTATTTCAATGCTATAATTTATAAATATATATTATAGTGATTTAAAAGACAGGCCCACATATTCTATGCCTTCTAAAATGAGAAAAATCTTTCAAGTTATTTTCAAAATATGAACAAAAAAAAATCCATTGGATTGCTTTTTAAAAAATAAATACAGTCTCTCCCCTACGACTTCGTGTACTATGTAGGGAAGATGCTAGCGAGCATTCTTTTGAGAAATTATAGCTCTAAATGAGTATGTCGATACAATTTATGTCAAGATCAACTCTAAATGGTGTCATACAGTCAGATTAATCAATTATGACTTTACCCCACGTCTGCCATCGTAAACCATTATTTTTACTCCTCTATGCCAAGTATAGTAAAATTCTTTTATAATACAAAATGATTTGAGATCAAGATAACCACAAAAGAAAATATTTTCATTGAAAAAAAGCTAATTTTCCCCTAGGAGCATGTAAAAAACAAACATCTTTCAGGATATTGATGTGAAGAGGAACATTCCAATAGTCTTACTCAATCAATAAATTTAAAATATCTTAAAAATGGAAATAAAATTGTAGGTAAGCCAGGGTGAGCACAGAAGGAACTGGAGGTGTGAAGGAAGACCAGGCAGCACTAGTGCCTGCCTGTTGGAGAAATGGCTCACAAGGGTTTGGTTTCTAGAGTTGGGAAAAGTGGAAAAAGGGAAAACACTGCTTGGGCAGGAAAAAGTACAGAGGGAAATTCACATTTTAGAAGGGCCTTTTCTTCTTATATTGCCCAACTCTCCTGAGAAAAATTTTGATGACGCTTGTTATTTACTAATGACTTTCTCTAAAAGGGGGTCTCAACATTCTTAATGTTTTGGGTCTTTTTTTAATCACATTTTTAAAAAGTCCATCTTTATGCAAAAACATTATAATGAAAAATGATTCATTTTACTGAAATGCCCTTCTTAGTGAACTACAAGACAACCCACTGATCCAGCATACTTCACATGTACATTAAGACGCTGCTTAGCTATTGAGCAAAATCTATTTGACTAGGTAAAATATACTATTTCAAAGTAGTGCAGGGGTGTCGTGCAGGAGTGTCCAGTCTGTGGTCTGCTGGCTCCACACTGATTCTGTGAGGACTGTTTTTTTTTATCTGTGGTGTTAAATATCACAAAAAGTATGCCCACAGCCGTTTTCTTTGCTAATCAGCTTTCCTTAGTGTTTATGTATTTAATGTGTGGCCAAAGACAACTCCGATCCTTCCAATGTGTGTCAGAGAAAAAAAAAAAAGGTTGGCTGCCCCGGAAGTGGTGGGATTTGTAGTTGGAACTAGTTCCTTTTGAGGAACTACCCATCAAAAACAACTGTGTAGATAAAAGAAAAACCTGTCAGCACATTAAAAACCACACTATAAAAGAGGCCCCAGAAAGGAAGGTTTAAAAGGAGAGAGAAAATAAGAAAAGAAAGAGAGTGGCTCAGTGCCTGTGGTTCAAGTGGCTAAGGCGCCAGCCACATACACCTAAGGTGGCAGGTTCAAATCCAGCCCAGGCCCGCCAAAACAACAATGATGGCTGCAACCAAAAAAATAGCTGGGTGTTGTGGCGAGTGCCTGTGGTCCCAGCTACTTGGGAGGCTGAGGCAGGAAACTCGCTTGAACCCAGGAGTTGGAAGTTGCTGTGAGCTGTGATGCCACAGCACTCTACCCAGGGGGACAGCTTGAGGCTCTGTCTCAAAAAAAAAAAAAAAAAAAAAAGAAAGAAAGAAAGAGGAAAAACCTTAAATCCAATCTTAATACAGTCCATTGTATTTTGCAGATTCAAGTATCTTAAAGTATTTCAAGGGCAGGTTTTGTCTCTTAGTGCAAATATACTTATTCTTGTGATTTTCAGGCCTGGTCCATTCAAATCACAGGTACAAAACTCACAAAACTAACAGAACAGTGTAAATTAGAGAGCTTATTTTTCTCAATATACTATCAAGAACATTCCCTAATCATATTAAAGCAATATAAAATAAGGTTATTGAACATAAACTGAATTCCTTCATTACTATGATAAAATATACTCTAAAAGACCACACATGTTGACTTTCCTATCCATATTTAATTTGCGTACATAGTCAGCTTAAATTTCAGAACTGATAATCTAATCAAGCAGTAGAGAAACAAATCAGCTGGCAACATTTCTTTTTGAATGTTTGGATTGTAAATTCTCTGAACTCCTCTTCTTCTTTATACAAGGGAAAACCCTTGAAATTTTTGACTCAGCTCTTAACAATGCTGTAAAATGAGGGCCTCTCATGTGGCCCTTTAGAAATTATTCTAAAGCCCTGTATTCATTTGGTAAGAGAGCAAATTTTAATAATAAAAGTTATATTTTATTTCTTATTTTTTATAAAAATGCTCTATTAATAATAGTAAATTATTTAAGTAGTAAAAAAGTAAATTAATAACAGAAATGATTCGTGAAATTAATGGATTTATTGTTACTTTCTGCAATGCTTATTCTAAATTATTGGCCTGCTCAATATCCTTACCTAATGACTATTTAAAAAGTAATTTAGAAAATTTAAATCAGATATTATCATGTAACAAAGGCATCAAAAAATAATTGCCAGATATAATTCTTCAAGAAATGTACTTTGCATGCAAAGTGTGTAAACTTAGTAATAATATTTTGCAGATGTTATTACATTTTAATAATCTTCTCAAAACAGAAAAATTGCTTATACCTACTAGAGTTTTTTACACAAGGAGACTTAACAAATATTAACTTAGTTCCCCAGCAATAAACTCAGTCTTCAAGGGTGAAATCATTACCTTCTGAACTCAAATTTACCCAGCAAAATAACCTTTCTATATGATTATATACAAAATCTTATAAGACAAATTCTGCTTAAAAAATTAAATAATCTGAATGATTGTAACAACCAAGTATTATTTTAAAAATGACACAAAGTTATAAAGGAATCCATAGTGTTTATGAAGTATATGTTTACATATACTTCATTTCTATCAATTTATCTTAGAGCATTCTAAAAACTAGTTATAAAAGTCACTGGATAGTTTCTGCCCTTTTTCTGCTTCTACTTCAACAATAGCATCTGAGTTTCATGAAAAAACCTGATGAGACACACCTTCCCTAAGAAAATATTCCAAAGTAAACCCAAAGACTAAATAAAAACACTATTTTCACGGAACTTTGCATGAATTAGTCCAAAAACAGTTTATGCACTGGGGACCTCATCACTATAATAATAAGAAACAGGACCCTTTCCTGGAATGATCATTTCCCCTATCTAAGATCTTTGGGTACCACTAAGAGAAACAGCACGGCTAATAACTTGTTTTGTCTTTTAAATGCCAATACATAACATCATCTCGACTCCCTCACAACACTTTGTGAGGTAGGTCAGTAGAATAGGTAAATAACAAGTATCATCTTCATTCTGCAAATGAAGAAACTGAGGCACTGAAAGGTTATGATTTGCCCAAGGTATTCAGTCAATCATAAAATTACAGTTACATTATCTCTGCTCCTGGCCTATTCTATTGCTCTTTGACCACATTTCACAATAAAAAGCTGTGTGTGTGTGTGTGTCCCCTCAAATGAGTTTTTATATGACCTTAAACTGAGAGCAAATCTATTCATTGATAATTATTTTATAGAGAATCTAATCTCAAAGATTATAGAAACTCAAAGATCAAAAAAATAATTAGGCTTTTTTTTGGATAATTAGGGTGATACACTATTCCTTTCATTACCTGTATAGAACGGTGTCTTTTAAAAATTTACATGATGATACTCATTAGAGAGGAAAATAAAAATTTAAAATTTATAATCCAAGGAAAGGTTGCCTTCAAGAAACATATAATCATATTGTCAAAGTAACCATACAATTCATCTTCAACCTGGGCTATTTGAGAGTGAAAATGAGCACTGCTAATATTTACACACTGTACTGGGCAAGCTCAAGTATGGCCACCCACTTTAGCATGAATCTAAGAGCTGCACATATTTCACAGATGCAAAAAAACTCCCTACAAGCATGTTGCACTCAACCATGTGAGGTGGTGATTTAAAATATAATACCTAATTTGGCTTAAATACAAAGGTTAATCACATTTTAAATGTCAGTACTAACAATAAATGGACTCACTTTTTACCTTTGAATAACCAATTTTTTTTTTTAACCAGGGGGCGGCGCCTGTGGCTCAAAGGAGTAGGGCACCTGCCCCATATGCTGGAGGGGGTGGATTCAAACCCAGCCCCAGCCAAAAACAGGAAAAAAAAAAAAGTATAACCAGGTACCTTAAAATATTAGAGAATATTGTGGAACTCTTTGGCTACTAAACAAAAAAAACAAAACTATTTCCCATCAATGCTTAAGATTTATCCTTGAATGGCATGATTAACACTTAAGTCTTTCTAAAATGAAAATCTTTTACAAAGTAATACCAAATGCATAAGAAAGCCCAGTTACTACAAAGACTATAACAATAATGTATCATCTGATTTTAATAAACATGCCAAAGACACTAACACCTATGATAAAGTATAATCTTAACGATACATGCAAAACCCCCACTAATTTGCAAACAGATTTGAAATGCACTTTTTACATTCAGTTATGTCTGGTAAGTAAGCCTGTTTTAAGACATGGATTTTATGAATATAGTTATTATTTGAGGTTTGCATTCATTTGTATTTCTTTGGGAAACATAGGTTGGACTTTTTTTATAAATAACAAAACTGTAAATCACAAAAATAAAACTGTATAATATTATTCAGTATGACTTATGGCTTCCTTGAACCTTTAAAACAACTCCCCTGAAAAAAACCTAATTTGAAACAAACTGCAGTACATGTTCTCAATATATTCTTATCTTTATCATGGGTAAAATTCTTCCAATGTAACTGTACTTCTAAGGCAGATGCTTAGGGAATGGTATGTAGTAAATTTTTTTTAGAAAAGGTAATATTCTATTCAATGAGCAATGAACTATTATTAGTATGATGTCATTAATTTTCAGTGCTGTTTTTGTTATCCTGACATGTTTCACTGAAAGTAGAGAGGAACTCCTAAGTACATAGAATGTTCATAAAGGCTGAATTGATATGTTGACATTGGTTAGTTTGTTCCAAATTTTTTTTCAGGTATTAAACATCATCAAATATTCCGACGTTAGACATTGAGAGATATCGTCCACCAGGCTGATACCTAAAAGGTGAACATAAAGAAATGATCTGAAGCATCAATCAGAAATAACAAAGGAGGAAAGAAAAACAAGAACACATTGAAAAGTAGCTACATAATTTGTATGCACTGTAAAATCTATTCAGTAGCTGAAAGCAGAAACTTGCCCTCCAAGGAAATTATCCAAAAGGACTTAATTTAGAGCCTAGAATACATAAATGACATAGTAAGGGATATAGAAAGAAAAGGAAGAATTTAAGATGCACCTAGGAGATTAATCAATTTAATAACCGCTCCTGATTGTTGAACATAAATAGAGTATTTCAAGTTTTTTGCTATTTATAGTCAGTACTATAGTAAACATCTATAGTATTCATGTACAGGATATTTTGCTTTTGTTTAATTATTTCCTGCTAGCACAGTGGCTAAAAGCACACACTCCATAGTCAGAGTACTAGGCTGTTTTGAATGCCTGACTTGCCATTTATAAGTTGTGTGACTCCAGTCAATCTACTGAGCCTCTCTGTGTTGAAATCCAATTGGATTGCAACCATATAATAAGATGCTGTTGTTAAGTGCTTAAAATAATGTCTGGCATCCAAACATGGCTATGCACAATTACTAACTGTAATAAATTTTGTAAATGGGACAGGCAGAAACAGGTATATATTAATAAACATTAATTTCAATTCTTTCATATTTGTAATGCCATTACTATAGTCTGACAATTCTAATTTCAATTACTACTATTGGATGCTATAATTTATTTTAAATATAAAAGCATTATAAGGTACAAAAAGGTATCAAAAGTTACTTAATATACTTACTACAAGTAAACATGAACATTTTCTCTTTATTAATCACTTGTTTACTTTTACCTTATTGCGGTTTTCAATGTCCTGTTAGCCAGAACATACCTTCTTGATTCAGGTTCAAGAGGGTCATCAGTGAACGTTTCTGCATTAAAATCCAAAGGTTCTGCATCCTGGAGAAGTTCTATTCGGTCCCTTTCTGTCCTATTATTAGCCCTGGTATATTTGGACACTGCTGCAAAGGAAGAAAAAATAATTCTACTTCCCTGTTATCTTTTAATTGACAGGTCACTAGTCTATAGACTTACAGAAAGAAAAATCAAGATTGTAAGGAATCTGAATTTTGACTGTGGAAACAAAAAACATAACTACATGTCCTTAAAAATTGGATTAAAATTAATGATAGTGTAATAAAAAATATGAAGGAAAAGTTTTCCAGCTTTGTAGCTAGTATAAGTTCAAAAGAAGATATTGTACAATGACATAATTAGTATAATTCAGAACTAAGATTTAACTGTGATATCATAATAGTGAAATTCTCCATTATCAAATGAAGTTTCAGTTGGTTTCACAGTGAATCTCATTTGCTGGCTAAGACTTTAAGGTATAATCAACTCAAGCTCTTCAGGAAAGGCTTTCTTCCCAGGAAGCAAGAGTCTGGGCAGCACTTGCTGCCCCTTGACAGAAGTAAAATACAAGCCTCATCATCACTTCAAAATTTTCTTATAGCTACATTTAAATGTGAAAAGAAACAGGTGAAAGTAATTTTATATACTGTATTTATTTTGACCAAATATATCCAAAATACTATCATTTTTCAACATGGGGAACCAGCCATGTTACAATGCTCCACAGCTACACATGGTTCACAGTTATCATACTTACTGGTCAACACAGATCAGAAGACTAACTTTCCCTTCTCTATGTAGACAAGGATTTCTTCATAAACAACCTAAATCCTCATAGTGTTTTGAGCAGTCCAAATAGCTTTAAAACGACTTTATGACATAGTTCTTTTTCTTTTTTTTTGAGACAGAGTCTCCCTATGTTGCCCTTGATAGAGTGCAATGGCGTCACAGCTCATAGCAACCTCCAACTCTTGGGCTTAAGCAATTCTCTTGCCTCAGCCTCCCAAGTAGCTGGGACTACAGGCGCCTGCCATAATGCTCAGCCATTTTTTTGTTGCAGTTTTTAGCTGGCCCAGGACATGTTCAAACCCACCACCCTTGGTGTATGTGGCTGTTGCTGTAACCATTGTGCTATAGGTGCCAAGCCTATGATATAGTTCTTTTGGAAAAGTTAAGGCAAGCCAATTCTATCATATTTACATTTTTGTCACCTTGGACTCTGCCCTAAATGCAAGTCTTGATCTTTTCTCTTGGTCACTACAAAACCTTTAGTTGGGTGTGAGAGGCTGCTCAATTTTCCTGCTCCACTCTCAGTCTTAGGCAGGTTCCTCTGCACTGAAGCCTTAGCGGCGGGGTTCTCTCACCAAACTGACATGGCTCCCAAAGACAAACAACCTCTGCCTTCTAGTCAGTGAGAGGTCCTAGGCAAAAACAGGTTTCTTGGCACCTTTCCAGAGACCTGATGTCATGTAAGTATATTTTTTATTATTAGTAAAGATGAACATTTTCTTTACATTCAGATTTTCTAAAGTACGGTCAATGATATTGGAAAGTTTCCTAAGCCACCCTGGGAAGTGATGGCTTCCACTCAATTATGAACATACTATGGACAAGAAATTTATTTCTTATATCAATGCATACTTGAGAATACGCCTCACATACAGGGTGGCCATAAAGTTCGTGGGCAATTTGCACACGAACTTTATGGCCACCGTCTATATGGGTCAGTTGATAAATTATTATAAAAACAACTGAATAACCTATATCTACAAATAAAAATGTAAAGAACAACATCAATTAAATAATAGAAATAAATATTTGCCTACAACATGTCTGGGGTAAGTGCTTAAATCATTTAGGTTAATATACTTATTCATTTGATGTCCGTCCCAGTTTCTCCTTTCCCTGTCAGAACAGACGTGTGAATTTCCCCTTCCTTCTCTACACTGAAGAATGTGAGAAAGGAAGGTTAATGCAAATGCACATTACAGTTCTACAAAGGCATTTCCGGATGAGTACCCTAACTCTTAGTTGCTGTATAAGCAAGCATAAGAAGAAAATTTCTAAGCCAACTAGAAAATAAACTACTTACATCGGTTAGTATTAATATCTGAGAAGTTTAACTCTTTTGGATCAGTATGAACATTTCTGTTCCTAGTGGAATCTTCTCTATTGTGTCCATAGCGTTCTTTCCATTCCTAAGAAAAAACATAAATGAATACACAACCGAAGAACAGAAAATAGTTCACCAATGTCAATAGGTTATATATGCAGAGTAACACAATTTAATTATTTTTCATCAGTAATTTATTTATAATCAGTACAATTATCATAGTACCTTTAAAAGCCATGGGTCAATGTTTTCATCTTTACATGTAAAGTTACAGTCTACTACACTTTCAGTAAACTGTGGAAGTTAGAAATTCATATAGAAGGGTGAGATCTACCTTTAGTAACTTCCACTCAGGTTCTACTTAGGCACTCTAATAAAAGAACAGATCTCTCCTTTTCATGACATATACTAAGACACACAAAGGCAGCTATCAAGTCTCCTGTTAGTCAAAATACTACCATGGAGGTTTAACAACTGGGTGTATCTATACTAGCAAAGTGAAGACTAAGTTTTTCTCATTTTTTACTGAGGTTAATTTGCCTCAGCAAGTGTCGAACTGAAGAAAAACTGGAGAGAAATAAAATTAATGTCATATTATAAAAAAGCATCACAATTTTAAAGCAATCAAAACAACTGTAATGCCAAGACTACATGAATTCATTCATTTGACAAGTGTCCACTGAGCATCTACCTTATGCAAGAAGCCGCTTGACAATGGACACAAATGAAGAACTTTACTAGTAGTGATTTTTAAAACAGGTCTGGCAGGATACCTTAGCATGGATATCTGAAAGTATTAAAATTCCTTTTTTAAAAAAATATATCTTGTGCCATTTCCCCATTGTTCTCTGTCTTGAGCAAATTATTCCAAATTAGGATTCGTAAGATATTTCACATTAATGTTTAGGTTATAGAAATTTAATCAATACTGTACTTACCCTTCTTCGATTTTCACCTTCTTCTTGCCTTTGCCTTTTTCTCTTCTCTAGAAACAGAAAAATGGTCTCAAATTTGGTATAACATAGTATAACCAGACAAAGAATAACTGAAGTAAAAATATCAGGCTAAGAATAATATTTCTTTTAAATTAATACAAAATCAAATGTCATAGGTAATTGTTAGAAAGGATCTAAGAGGTCATCTTGCCCAGTAGGTCCACTTTCTCTGTTTTTGTTAGAGATGGTCCTGAAGTCTTTGTAATTTTGGTGGACATAGAGTTCTCTCTCACAATGACCTGAAATTTCTCTGTAACTTCTATTCTCCTTTAGTCCTATATTCTAAATTAAGTTCATACTTCTTTTCTTTCTGTGTAAGAATATTTTCCCTTGTTACTCTCTTCAGGTTATAAACACAATGTTTTTTTTTTTTTTTTTGCTTTATGCTCTATAGACCCATAATTCTGGCTGTCCTTCTCTAAATACCTTCTAATTTATCAGTTTTACTCTTAAAAATCTTATATAGGACTAAACGTGATATGTCACATGAGGTCTAATGTGAAAGAATATATTTAGTTTTGTGATTTGATTCTAGTAGAGTGCCATGTAGGCTATTAAAAACCATCACACTCTAAAAAAATACCCTTGGCTTGAATGAGTTCCCATGCAGTGTCAAGCTAATGGTTCTTTAAATTAATGGGTTTTTTTTGTTTGTTTGTTTGTTTTGAGACAGAGTTTCAAGCTGTCACCCTGGGTAAAATATTGTGGCATCACAGCTCACAGCAACCTCAAACTCTTGGGCTTAAGTGATACTCCTGCCTCAGCCTCCGAAGTAGCTGGGATTACAGGCAGCTGCCACAGCGCCTGGTTATTTTTGGTTGCAGTTGTCATTGTTGTTTAGCAGGCCCTGGCTGGACTTGAACCCGCCACCCTTGGGTGTATGTGGCCAGTGCCCTATTCACTGAGCTACAGGTGCCACTGAATTAATGAGTTTTATAGTTGTATAGAGCTTAGTAAATATGTTTCAGTGCAAACATGAAAATAATTTCAAGACCACTCAAGTGAGTTAGTTACAGATATATTAATAATTTGTGCTTCAGAATTTCTTAAAAACAGATAAAGTAAGTATTAATGTTTTCAAATTATTTTTGTTAAGAAGGTTATACGTAGATTTTTAGCTAAAATGGACATTAACTTATCATTTCCTTTTTTTTTTGAGACAGGGTCTTGCTCTGTCTCCTAGGCTAAAGGAAGGGGTATCATCATAGCTCACAGCAACCCCAAACTCCTGGTATGAGTGATCCTCCTGTCTCAGCCTCCTAAGTAGATGAGACTATGGTATGTGCCACCGTGGTTGGCTAAGTTTTCTATTTTTTGTTAAGATGGGGTCTCACTCTTGCTTAGGCTAGTCTTGAGCTCCTGCCCTCAATGAATCCTCCCACCTCAGCCACCCAAAGTGTTAGGATTATAGGCATGAGCCTATATCTCATTGTATCTAGCCTTATAATTTCTTAAAATAGATTAAAAATTATTGTACAAATAATTTTGTACTTTGAGTTTTAGCACTTAGCATTTTCTCTTCATTTTTTTAAAAGACAAATCTTACCTCGTCTGATTAATTCTTTTCCTTCATCAACTAGGTCTGATGTCATATCATTATCTCCCATGAACTGCTGGAAACCAAGCAGATTCAAACAACGGGTTCCCAAACTAATAAAAGTAGATTTGCAAGAAGACAAACATTATTCACACTGTAAATTTTTAGATGAATCGTTCTTTAGTGCTGTGAACTCAAAAGAAGCCTACACGATTATCATGTCAGATTACATATAGTTAACAACTGTTGTTCTTCAAGAAATACTATTTATTTCTCTTTCTAAGAAGTTTATGCTCAGCACTTTACTGCCTTGGATATGCACTATATCTAGATTTCCGGCAGAAGTTAAAGGAACTCAGGAAATTTTACCCCAAAATATGACTCTTTAGTACAAAAAGCACTTTAAATTAAAGGCCTTAGAGATTAACAGACATTAGAAGAGGCTTTCCTCTATCTTCATAAAACCAGACCCACTGATAAAAGAACAATTGACTTCCCTTCCCTTCTCTGATATCTCAATATTTCGCAGGAAGGAAGATCAAGAATACAACCAGACCTGGCACAACCCATTTAAAAAATAATACGTGTCTCTGAGGTTAATTGAACTTCCAAATAGAATCATTTACCAATCTGTTTCCCCCATCCATTCTTTCTCCCAAGTATCTATACATCTTCCCTAGTAGCAATTTACTGCCCCTAAACAGAATTACCTACATTCCTCATCTCCATTCCTCCCTCTGGACTCCTCTGGATACTGGGTTAAGTATTCTGTGATTCAAACTTCTGGACTCCTCTGGATACTGGGTTAAGTACTCTGTGATTCTCCCTGTGCACAAGGTAAATAAGTCTCTTTCTCTTATTAATCTGCTTTATTGCAAGTTGATCTTTTAGCAACCCTTTGGGAGCAAGGTGGAAGTTTTCCTTCTCCACAAAGTAAAAAGTTAGGTCATTAGCATGCCCTCAGAAAATAATTATAGCAGGATGGTAAATGATAACTATAATATAAGAGCA
This sequence comes from Galago senegalensis, assembly GCA_963575145.1. Lineage (NCBI taxonomy): Eukaryota > Metazoa > Chordata > Mammalia > Primates > Galagidae > Galago > Galago senegalensis. The sequence continues at coordinate 2,294 of CAUYTI010102924.1, read as the reverse complement.
ATTTATTCTTATTTCAACATCTGAATAACAGCTTTCATACTGAAATACACATTTAAAATCAGTATTTCCCAGTGTGGAATATTCTGGTTTAAAAAGTTTTAATTATGCAAATTTATTTTTATGTTCAATTTTTTCCCCTGAGAACTCTATTTAAATAACTTTTATTAAACACTGTAAAAGTGATGACTATATCTTATCTGGGCCCTATCACCTTATATCTTATCTGTTATTTACTTTAAACCTGATTATTGTGCAGGACATAATATGAAACTCAAGGAAGGACATGATAAAGGAATAGGCAAGTTAATATTTGTTAAGATCACCATGCAGCTCTTTTTATTATATTAGTTCTTAAACTTTTTCAATGATATACTTCTAAAGGTAGAAGCCTGAAACTCAAGCATGGAAGGGGGAGGCAAAGGAAGAAGAAAAGGGAAAAGGAGACAGGTGGTGGTGGTAGGGGGGAAATGGGTGTGTGTGTCAGGAAGGAAAAAACAGGCAATTAAAAGGAAGTGATAATCTCAATTTTATATTAAAAAGTGTGTAAATATCTGGCTACTCGCAATATATTCACTTATTTTAATATAAGAAGGATGTTTTATGTGAATTACCATTGAGTAAAACTGGGGTTTCAAGTAGATGATAATGTAAATTCTGTGACTTTAAACTTCCCTTACTGTCCTCACATCCTTGTGGGAATACTATACCCCAGAATGTGAAACTCTGAACTAGTTCACCTGCTCTGGAATGATTTTATTTTTATCTAAATTGACAGGAATCAATCTATGCTTACTGGGCAGATAAGTCTGAATACCAGTTCTGAGTTTGGCTGTGTTGCTAACAGTAGAAATTAGACTAATAATATAGCATTTCAAATGAAAATGGAGCTGTAAAGTCAAGCTACCATTGAAATGTTACTGAGGCATTGCTTCATCCATTTCCTTTCCTAATAGAATATTTATTACGTAAAATAATTTGAAAATTAAAGAGTACAGGTTGGGTACTGTAGCTCACACCTATAATCTTAGCACCCTGGGAGAGTGAGGTAGGAGGATCACTTGAATTCAGGAGTTTGAGACCAGCCTGAGCAAGGGTGAGACCCTGTCACTACTAAAAATAGAAAAACTAGCCAAGTGTTGTGGTGGATGTCTATAGTCCAGCTACTAGAGAGGTTGAAGCAAGAAGATCACCTGAGCCCAAGAGATTGCGGTTGCTACAACAGGGTGAAAGAATGAGACTCTCAAAAAAAAAAAAAATAAGGAGTACAATCTTCTTAATTAAAATGGCACCCAAAGTTTATCTTGATTAACTCTGGATACACTTTTAATGAATATTTTTAAGTTTATTTAAGAGTTTTTAGTTGACAAAACAGTAATCTACCTCATATCACTTTGATACAAATAATAATCTGATAAGCAGCAAGAAATGTTAATATTGGCTCAGTGCCTGTGACTCAAGTGGCTGAGGCACCAGCCACATACAACTAAGGTGGCAGGTTTGAATCCAGCCCGGGCCCGCCAAACAACAATGATGGCTGCAAACAAAAAAATAGCCAGGTGTTGTGGCAGGCGCCTGTGGTCCCAGCTACTTGGGAGGCTGAGGCAGGAGACTCGCTTGAACCCAGGAGTTGGAGGTTGCTGTGAGCAGGGGGAAAGCTTGAGGCTCTGTCTCAAAAAAAGAAAAAATGAAATGTTAATATTGCTGGCTCAGCTCCCATTGCTCAGTGGTTAGGGCACCAGCCACATACACCAGAGCTGGAGGGTTTGAACCCAGCCTCAGCCTGCTAAAGAACAATGACAACTACAACAAAAAAAAATAGCTAGGTGTTGTGGTGGGCACCTGTAGTCCCAGCTACTTGGGAAGCTGAAGCAAGAGTATCTCTTAAACCCAAGAGTTAGAGGTTGCTGTGAGCTGTGACACCAGGGACTCTATTGAGGGCAATGTGAGACTCTGTCTCAAAAAAAAAAAAGAAAGAAATGTTAATATTCCAATATAACTACTAACATTATTTATATATCATAAGCTCTTAAGTTTCCATTAGTGGCTTTATAAACTTTAAAAATGAATAAACATATAATTTCTAATAGTAAATTTTTTTGTTTGTTTGTTTGTTTTTTGAGACAGAGCCTCAAGCTGTCCCCCTGGGTAGAGGGCCGTGGCATTACAGCTCACAGCAACCTCCAACTCCTGGGCTCAAGCGAGTCTCCTGCCTCCGCCTCCCAAGTAGCTGGGACCACAGGCGCCCGCCACAGCGCCCGGCTATTTTTTGGTTGCAGCCGTCATTGTTGTTTGGC
>CAUYTI010102922.1:0-13646 GCA_963575145.1 Galago senegalensis | reverse complement strand
CCTGTGGTCCCAGCTACTTGGGAGGCAGAGGCAAGAGACTCGCTTGAGCCCAGGAGTTGGAGGTTGCTGTGAGCTGTAATGCCACAGCACTCTACCCAGGGGGACAGCTTGAGGCTCTGTCTCAAAAAAAAAAAAAAAAACCCAGTCCCAGCCAAAAAATGCAAAAAAAAAAAAAAAAAAAAAAGAATGTGATAGGCGCGCTTATACTTCAGCAGCTAGGGCACCAGCCACATATACGAGAGCTGGTAGGTTCAAATCCAGCCCAAGCCTACCAAATAACAATGACAACTACAAGCAAAAAATAGCCAGGCATTGCGGCAGGCACCTGTAGTCCCAGCTTCTTGGGAAGCTGAGGCAAAAGAATCACTTAAGTCTGGGAATTTGAGGTTGCTGTGAGTTATGACATACATCACAGCTCTCGACCCAGGACGACAGCTTGAAACTCTGTCTCAAAGAAAAAAAAAAAGAAAGAAAAAGGGCGGCGCCTGTGGCTCAGTGGGTGGGGCGCTAGCCCCATATACTGAGGGTGGTGGGCTTGAACCGCCCCAGACAAACTGCAACAACAACAACAAAAAAAAGAGGGCAGTGGCTGTGGCTCAGTGAGTAGGGCACCGGCCCGAGGGTGGCGGGTTCAAACTTGGCCCCAGGCAAAATGCAACAAAAAAATAGCGAGGCACTACAGGGGGCGCCTGTAGTCCCAGCTTCTGGGGAGGCTGAGGTAAGAGAATCGCCTAAGCCCAGGAGCTGGAGGTTGCTGTGAGCTATGACACTACAGCACTCTACCAAGTGCCAACAGAGCAAGACCCTGTCTCTAAAAAAAATAAAAAAGAAAGGGCGGCGCCTGTGGCTCAGTGAGTAGGGCGCAGGCCCCATGCACCGAGGATGGCAGGTTCAAACCCAGCCCCAGCCAAACTGCAACAACAACAACAACAACAAATAGCCAGGTGTTGTGGTGGGTGCCTGTAGTCCCAGCTGCTCAGGAGGCTGAGGCAGGAAAATCGCCTAAGCCCAGGAGTTGGAGGTTGCTGTGAGCTGTGATGCCACAGCACTCTACCGAGGGCAAGAAAGTGAGACTCTGTCAAGAAAGAAAGAAAGGAATGAAAGAAAGGAAAGGAAAGAAAGAAAGAAAGAAAGAAAATACAATATACACAGTAGAACCTCCACAGTTAACCACCTTGCCACACTGACCACCTCAAGGTGACCTAATTAATCTGTAAAGACAAGACATGCATCACATATATGTCTCAGTACAAGTGGGCCAAGTTCCTTATGGTGACCACCTCCATATGTTCACTGGTTTCTTACAGTCCCTTGGGTGGTTAACTTGCAGAGGTTCTGCTATATATTTATTAAGTATATACATTACTATGGTTAACACATGGACCCAAAGTAATTTAACTCAGTGGATGGAGAATTATAATATGTTATGCTGAATATAATGATGTGCCCCAAGTATTACAGAAGCATAAAGATAGGTACCAATGGAGTAGGGATAGAAAGGTTAGTGATAAGTTCCAGAACAGATTCCTGGAGGACATATCTGAACTGAGAGTCTAAGTAGGATTCAGCCAGGGAAAGGATGGGTTTACAGAAGCAAGAAACTGTGTTGTGTCTGATGCCACCATATGATAAGAGCCATAAGGAGGGAACAGCAAGATACCATAACACAATAGACACTCTGTTATAACCTGCCGGCTAAATCTGGAAGGCTTAAAAGTACACAATGACATAAGATGACAATTTTGACTGAACTCATTTCTTCATTTATAAAATGGAACTAATGATACTTACCTTCTAGAGTTTTTTTTTTTTTTTTAATTTTAAGAGATAGAGTATCAATCTGTTGCCCAGGCTAGAGCACCATGGCCTCACAGCAATGTCAAACTCTTGGGCTCAAGCAATCTTCCTGACTAAGCTTCCCAAGTAGCTAGGACAACAGGAACATACACAATCCACCTAGCTAATATTTTAATAGGGATAGGGTTACACTTTGCTCAAGCTGGTCTTAAACTCCTAGCTTCAAATGATCCTCCTGCCTCAGACTCCCAGAGTGCTAGGAATACAGGTGTGAGCTAACGTGCCTGCCCCAACCCTCCTAGAGTTCTTATGAGGTTTTAAAGGAAATAAATCTGTTTGGTGGTACAAATCATGGTCTCTTATTTTCTCACCTGGGTAGTTGCCAGTCCATTGCTAATACTGAATCCATTAATTGTTATCTGAATCTGTCCCCTGTTAATCATTTCAATAACTGCTTCTGCAATAGTATTCATAGGAATGACAGGCATGTTAAGAGCTGTGTTACTGCTGTCGGCATTATCCCCTCCATCAGGACATTTCATCTTAAAAAAAAAAAGAATACATCATTAGAGAAAAGATACCAAATGCGGTTAACTTTACTCCAATGACAATATTGACTGAGTTCTCACCTTGACAATTTTCACATCTGGCAGACTATCAAGAAATGCTTTGAGGTCGATGCCATTCAGAACTATTCGATTGTCATAAATGTGCCCATTGGACTTAAAATCGATAACTGCTTTTTTCTAATGAAAAAAAATAGTTTCAGACACGTCTGTTAGGATGAGTATGGACAACATCAATGAAATAAGTGACTATAGTTCTTTAAAATCTCCCATAGCACTGTTATAGACCTACCTTCAGGTGAGGAAACATATTAGCATGATCACCAATAAAGAAAGTGTGGGGCATATAAGCCAATTTCTCTGAATACTGCTCAGCAACTTCAGCTGGTGAAGTTTCCTGATCCGTGATGATATAATCCATGAAAAGCGCACCACTAGTTCCAGGGTATCCCAGCCACATTGCCTAAAGAAAAACAATCACAGATTAAAAACTGATTAAGTATATTTACCGCTTTTTTTTGTTGTTGTTTTTTTTCAGACAGAGTCTCACTGTGTCACCCTCCGTAAAGTGCTATGGCATCATAGCTCACAGAAAACTCCAACTCTTGGACCCAAGTGATTCTCTTGCCTCAGCCTCCCAAGTAGCTAGGACTACGGGTGCCCACCACAATGCTATTTTTAGAGATGGGGTCTTGCTCTTGCTCAGGCTGGTTTCGAACCCATGAGCTCAGACAACCCACCTGCCTCAGCCTGCCAGTACTAGATTACAAGTGTGAGCCACTGCACCCAGCCAAGTACACTTATCTCTTAAAAAAATGAAAAAAAGTACAGGTCAGCAAGGTGGCTCACACCTATAATCCTAGCACTCAGTGAAGCAAAGGTGGGAGGATCCCTTAAGGTTAGGAGTAACAGAAAAATCTGATCAAGAATAAGACCCCATCTCTACTAAAAATAGAAAAAAACCAGCTGGGTGTCATGGTGAGAACCTGTAGTACCAGCTACAGGTTGGGAGGCTGAGGCAGGAGGATGGCTTAAGCTCAAGAGTTCAAAGTTGTTGTGAGCTATGATGATGCCATGGCACTTTCCCCAAGACAACACAGTGAGACTCTGTCTCCCAAAAAAAAAAAAAAAAAAAGCCAGGGGCAGTGGCTCACCCCTATAATCCTAGCACTCTGGGAGGCTGAGGCAGGTGGACTGCTTGAGCTCAGATTAGAGACTAGTCTGAGCAAAAAAGCTAGACTCTGTCTCTACTAAAAAAGAAAAAACCTAAGGCAAGAGGATCACTTGAGCCCAAGAGTTAGAGGTTGCTGTGAGGTATTGTGCCATGGCACTCTACCCAGAGCGACAGCTTGAGACCCGGTGGCAAAAAAAAAAAAAAAATATATACCTATCTCTAAATTCATCATCAAATAATCAAACACACTAATATGTACAGCTTTTTGTATATCAATTGTACCTTAATAAACGTTCTTTAAAAAAAACAAAACACAACATTCATCAAAAGAAGCCAAAATTAAGTAAGTAAATAAACAAGGGTTTACTTCTTCAGACAAAAACAATCCAGAGTAATATTTTAGACTAACCTTCTAAATGCTAAAATGTTGTTCAAATTTGTAAGACAGAGCAACCATTTATACTCAACCATGAATTGCATACCTCCACATACATATAGCTACAGGCATTGTGTTCTACACTCAATCTTCTTTATCCCTGTTCATTTCAATAACTTAAAAAAAAAAGGCGGCACCAGTAGCTCAGTGGGTAGGGCACTGGCCACATACACCGAGGCTGGCAGGTTTGAATCCAGCCCGAACCAGCTAAACAACAATGACAACTACAACAAAAAAACAGCCAGGTATTGTGGCAGGTGCCTGTAATCCCAGCTACTTGGGAGGCTGAGGCAAGAGAATCACTTAAGACCAAGAGTTTGAGGTTGCTATGATAGCTTGACACTCTCTCTCGAAGAAAAAAGAAACACAGGGTGGCACCTGTAGCTCAAGCAGCTAAGGCACCAGCCACATACACCAGAGCTAGCAGGTTCGAATCTGGCCCAGGCCTGGCAAACAATGACAACTACAATCAAAAAATAGCCAGGCATTATGGCAAGCACCTGTAGTCCCAGCTACTCGGGAGGCTGAGGCAAGAGAATCACTTAAACCCAGGAGTTTGAGGTTGCTGTGAGCTGTGACACCACAGCACTCTACCCAGGGCAATAACTTGATGCTCTCGCTCAAATAATAATAATAATAAATAAAAATTTTTTAAAAATCAGGCTGGGCACAGTGGCTCAGCTGAGGCTGAGATGGGTGGACTGCCTGAGCTCACGGGTTCAAGACCAACCTGAGCAAGAGCGAAACCCTATCTCTAAAAATAGCCAGGTATGCAGTAGGCACCTATAGTTCCAGCTACTGAGGAAACTCAGGCAAGAAGATCACTTGAGGCCAAGATTTTGAGGTCGCTATTAGTTATGATACCATGGCATTCAACCCCAGGGTAACTGAGACTGTCTCAAAAAAAATAATAATAATCATCGAGCATGTCTGACTTATCTTGTTTCACATGTCAGTTAATGGGGGAGGGGAGGAGGAACACAGCTTTGTATTTTTAGCACAGTATATGTTAAAAGCCATCACTACCGTGCTTCCCCGAAAATAAGACCTACCTAAAAAATGAGCCTTAGCAGGATTTCTATGCATTTGCTAAATATAAGCTCTACCCGATAATAAGATCTAGTGATGGGCATGGCTATGCAGCGTATCTACATAGCCATGCCATGCATTTCAGTGCACAGCGGTAAGAAGACTGGAATACCTTTTATCTGCCACAGCTCCTTTCTCTGAGCCGTTCACACTTGCGCAGGTGCCCGTGTGGTAACCATGGTCTCAGGCATCCTACTGCACATGCACAAATGGCTAGGGGGAAGGAGTTCACGTATCACTAGCACCAGCCCCACCAACAAGGTTGGTTCCCCCTGTCAGGTTCCAGAAGATGACTTAACTGTATTTGAGTAAATGTAGATGGTTGTATTATACTTAATAAAAAAATAAGACATCCCCTGAAAATAAGCCCTAGTGTGTCTTCTGGAGAAAAAATAAATATAAGACAGTGTCTTATTTTCGGGGAAACATGGTATTAATTCCTTTACCTGTATAGGAGCCGGCCTAAGAGCAAAAAGTTCATTTCGAGCACCCTTGGTATAACCATTCATATTTACAAGGATATGAATTCCATCTTGATGGATGCGATCAGCTGCTTTTCCATTGCATGGAATCTATGGAATAGAAAACAAAACTCACTATATGTATAATCTCAGATTAGTTCACTTAGCTTTAATAGCATTAAACAGAATTAAAATCCTCAGATGCAAAAGTGGCAATACAAATTAACTACAATAATGCAGGCCAAAAATATGACTAAGTGCCATTAATATGGACCCAAATCATTAAAGAAACATAATACAGAGAAAAGAGAGTTTATTTCTGGATTAAATGTATGAGAAATAGGGTTTTATAGAGGAACTAGTATTTGAAATGGGCCTTCAACAATAAATAGTTTTTTGTTTTTTGGTTTTTTGTTTTTTTTTTTTTTGAGACAGGGTCTCACTATGTCACCCTCGGTAGAAAGAGTGCCGTAGCATAACAGCTCACAGCAACCTCCAACTCTTAAGCTTAAGTGATTCTTTTGCCTCAGCATCCCTGGTAGCTGGGACTACAGGAGCCCACAACAACACCCGGCTACTTTTTTGTTATAGCTGTCATTATTGTTTAGCAGGTCTGGGCCAGGTTCAAACCTGCCAGCTCCAATGTATGTGGAATGGCACCCTAACCACGGAGCAACAGGCACAGAGCCCAATAAACAGAAGTTTAAGGGAGTTTGACAGAATACAATCTCAGTAGGAAACAGTAGAAATAAAGAACCAGAGTAAAGTACAACACAGGTTTACAAAATGTTGAGTGGCTGAGTGTAGCATTCACGCCTGTAATCCTAGAACTCTAGGAGGCTGAGGCCGGTGGATCACCTGAACTCAGGAATTCAAGACCAGCCTGAGTAAGAGTAAGACCTCATTTCTAAAATTAGCTCACCATTGTGGTGAGCGCGCCTATAGTCCCAGGTACTCGGGAGGCTGAGGCAAGGGAATCCCTTGAGCCCAAGAGTCTGAGGTTGCTGTGAGTTATGACACCACAGCACTCTACCAAGAGTGACAAAGTGAGACTTTGTCTCAAAAAAAAAAAAATAGGGGCTGGGCGCAGTGGCTCACGCCTATAATCCTAGCACTCTGAGAGGACAAGGTGGGTGAATTGCCCTGAGCTCACAGGTTCAAGACCAGCCTGAGCAAGAGCAAGACCCCCATCTCTAAAAATAGCTGGGCATTGTGGTGGGCACCTGTAGTCCCAGCTACATGGGCGGCTGAGTCAAGAGAATTGCCTAAGTCCAAGAGTTTGAGGTTGCTGTAAGCTTTAACACCATGGCACTCTACCAAGACTCTGTCTCAAAAACAAAAGGCTTGGCACTTGTAGCTCAAGCAGCTAAGGCACCAGCCACATACACCAGAGCTGGTGGGTTTGAATCCAGCCCAGGCCTGCCAAACAAGAATGACAACTACAACCAAAAATTAACCAGGCGTTGTGGCAGGTGCCTGTGGTCCCAGCTACTTGGGACAAAAGAATCACTTAAGCTAAAAAAAAAAAAAAAAAAAAAAAAAAAAAGAATCACTTAAGCTCAGGAGTTGGAGGTTGCTGTGAGCTGTGACCCCACGGCACTCTACCTAGGGCAATAGCTTGAAGCTCTGTCCCCCCCCACAAAAAATGGTGAATGATTTCATTTATTTAGGGTATACATGAAGGTGAATGTTGGGTAAAATATTGGCACACAAGGTTTTGGCAAACTGAGGAAAGTTGTCAAGCCTATGGTGAAGAGTTTAAGACTAGTAGTCAACAAGCAGAAAGTCTTTGATGGTTTCAGAGGTACAAAAGATATGCTTCCTGGTTACAAAGAGTTCAAACTATAATACATCAAAAACAGCCAGACATACTTTTGAATCAACAACTACATTGCAAAAGATGTTGGTGTATACCATTTATGAAATGAGAAGAGTTTCACAACACTTCTGCAAGGACTTTAATGATTTGCACATATATGTATGCACACATATATGCATTTTGTATAGATGTACACATGTGTGTACATACACATGAAAGCATACTATCTTCATTAGTCACCAAAGTGACAAATAGAGTCTAAAACAGAGGTTCTCAACCTTCCTAATACCCCGACCCTGGGGTGATCCCCAACCATAAAATTATTTTCATTGCTATTCTGTATTAAAGGGTCATGGCATTAGGACGGTTGAGAACCACTGCTTTAGAGGACAAAAGGGCAACTTCCAGAGACCACTGTGGGAAATGAAAGAGAAAACATTCTCCTTAGTAAAGTATCAAGAGCAGAAGGGTGCACATCCCATGGACACAGTAGGAATAGGGAACTAGGAGATGAACAAGTACCGGGTCACACAAGAGAAAAATTCCAGAAAGAGGGAGGGGAGAAGCTATCAGACAGAATGTAGGGGGGCTCCTGCCTGTTACAGACTCAATAACAACCCTGACTTTACCTTATGAACACATCTTAATTATTTTATAGGATAATCCAAAATTTAAAAAAAAATGAAAATCAAACCATAAAAAATTTTGCTATATTTTGGTTAGAGAGGAGGAGATGTACTCATGGAAGGTACACCTAGAAAGGCAGAAAGAACAGCCTTTACAAATCTCATTACATCCGTCTTCAATAGGGGGAAGCTTATTTTTTCATGATATCACTAAGCAATTTAAAGTCACAAAAACAAAACCAATATTCGTAAAGCCTATGTTATTCACCTGTATGTGCTCAGTATGCTGACAAGTAATAACACAGAGGAAAAAATAGGTCCTGCTCAGTAAATCCAACGCGGCAGGAAACACAGGATGTTAATGGCTCAGCACAGTCATAATTTTCATGGATACAACAGTTTTGAAGGCCCTTCTTAGTCCTTTTTCAGAACATCTGATCCAAATAAGTTGCTAAATCTCGTGGGTCCGGCCGAGGGAACCCTTCAGTTGCTCATTGCATGGAACATCCTTATTAAAAGCAGTCAGCAAATAACAGTTGGAGACAGAATGACTCAAAATGCAGCTTCACAAATAATAATTAGGCAGGAAACCATAAAACAAGATAGTTGAGTTCTGTGTATTTATCTCAGGCTCAAATGTGGCAACAATTAATAGAAATTCACATTACTCTGAATAAAAACATATAGTTCATGAAAGAATAGGGGAAGAGTTTGGAAAAAGTGCAAGTTTACTAAATGAAGCTCTATACCAGACATTATAAGCTGGATTTCGGGTTTGCAAACACAGCTTTATACCATACGAAGTGTTAAATATTAAGGTCGCCACGAATATCAGATTTTGATGCTAAAGAATTAAATAAAATGTCACAGCTATTTTCAAACAAAAAGATGATAATTTGGAATTTAATAGTAGCTTTAAAGTTATCAGAGTGCAACTATAATTAATTTAGCACTATCATTATTATGTAAAAAAAATGTATGTATTGCATAATACAATTGCGTGGCTTTGTAAGTAGAAAAAAAGAATGACCCAAACCCAAGAATAAATTTAGATACATAATGAGCCTGGATAATTTCTTTTCTTTCTTTCTTTCTTTTTTTTTTTTTTTGCCAGGGCTGGGTTTGAACCTACCACCTCCAGTATATGGGGCCAGTGCCCTACTCCTTTGAGCCACAGGCACCTCCCAGCCTGGAAAAATTTTTAAATGTTTGATTAAAAAAAGGTTGGATGTAAGTCAAATGCATTTATTCTAAGTTCTGTTACCTCCATAATAATTATGAATTATAATTTTCCTCAAGTTTCATTTGTGAATGAAACTTTAGTTTTAAAATGTATGGTTAAATAGTGAGGATAAAAAATAAATGTAAGATAAGATAATTCTTACGTTGAAGAAATTGTCATATTGCTAGGAAGAATAAAAGACAAGTTCAGAGAAAGAGATTTGAAAAATTTGAGACCATACTAGACAATCCTTGAAATCATTGAGATGCACTATATACAAATGTGGTATAAAATTTCAGAGAAGGAAAACAACCACCCTCAAAGTACTATTTAATAAGTAAGAAGAATACACAGAAGTTGGCCTCAATGCCTTCAATTCATTCTCAATTCCCATAACCCTTTGTAAAAAGTCAGATTGACTAAGAGTCTCAAGAGATTTACTATGGAACAAGGATGCTAATTGGGATGTTGTCTGTAAGGAAGATCCATTCAAATTATGGCTTAACATGATTAATGAGGGCCTGGTGATTGAGGAGCAGCTGCTTAAAAATAATTTGGTAACTAAAGGAAAGAACAATGGAGAAGAGGTAAATGATACACTGTTTAATAACACAGTGGAACCTCCGTAATTGGCCAGCTCCCAACACTGGCCTCCACCTTACGTTGACCTAACTATCATAGACTAGACATGCATCACATGTATTCGATGGAAGTTCCTTGTGTTGACCACCTCGGTATGTTGACCAGTTTGTTACAGACCTTTGGGTGGTCAACTTACAGGATCTACTGTATTTCACACTCATCCTATGCTTAGTATGTGCCAGCCAAGGTTCTCAGTGCTTTATGCCTATAAATTCACCTGATTTTCATCACAACCCTACAGGATAGGTTCCATTATAAAACCTATTTTACAGATAAGAAAACTGAGGCACAAGAGATGAAATGCTTGTTGCATGTTACCCTCACTAATAAATGAGTAAAAATAAGTTTAGATAAATGAGTTAGGGTAATTAATCTTATCACTGGAAAACTTTCCATTCAGTCTAATGGAATAAGATTTCACCAAGTTTTCTTTTTGAAAGTAGATACAACATTTGAACTCAGCGAGAAAAAAGGCTTTCATGGCATCTTATGAAAAATATAAAACAATAGAATATTTATCACCTACTTTGGTATATGATCAACAGATGAAAACTGAAGGCATTTGAGGTATAAAGCGAATCTGCTGTGCGTTAAAAATAGCAATGTTAAATGAAAATTTGATGGTCTTTCTTTAAAGCTCATACACACATACAAAATAAGGTGTAAGTGAAATTAAAATTAACAAAGCCAACAAATGGTGATGTGGCTCTGACCTATACACTGACACTGATTGCTCTGATTAACTTCACCCAGTGTGTAGTGAGTCCTTCTGAAGTGTTGTTTTGGACCATGGAGCCGCAGTCCTAGGAAGAGATGAATACACAACTTTCATCCATGAATAATACAGTAGAGTACACCAAGATCTTTTCTCAGGTTGCTAAGAAAATATGAATCACTGTTTTGATACACGAAGTATGAAAAGTACTTGTATGATAGCTTCAGCTAAACACAAACCCTTAACACTTAAAATAGTATGAAAATCAGAGCCCTTCACAAATTTGATTGTTCTATGAAAAATGAGGACAGTCAACAATTACAAAATAAACATGAAAATAAAAAATTACCCTGAAAATTAAAATGGTATACATGCGTGCATATGTATGTGTGTGCTCATGTATACGCAGATATAGATGCATGTATTAACTAGTGTTTTGCTCCACTGAAGCCAGTTTAATTTCCTAGGAAGTAATGCTATAAACCAGTCATGCAGGATAAGGAAAACCCTAGACATTCCATCACTTCAGGGCAGCTATAGTACATAAACCCCATAAAGAGAGAAGAGGGAAGGGAATGTGTAAAGAATGCGTATTGGAGACTCCTGGAGGTTAAGTAAACGAAGCTCATAGTTCAGATTCCGGAAATTGATTATAATCAAAATGTAAATATTTAACATGCAGCATTTACCAGATGAAGGGCTGAGAAAAGTTGAATCTCATTGGAAATTCTAATGCTCATTTCCCAGGTCTGTCTTCACCTGCAAGTACTTCAAGTGTTCTTACTGATCTGTATTTTGTACAGAAATATTTTTTAACATATTTTATCTAAAAAAAAGTTACCTAGCCTGAATCTTTTACTTAATCATAGCTATAGTTATCTCATTTATTAGCATTTATTTTCCTTTTTCACAGCCAAATCCATAATTGGCTTTGTGGAAGTTATCTCCCAACCCTGGAGATTTTAAGCTCCTGTCTCCCTACAGCTACCTCCCCTCTCCCCTCTCAATATATTCTGAGATACGCCAGCAAATTTGAATGGCGCTAGAATCATGCAAGAACTTGAATTCTACAGTGGGATAACTGAAAACACGAGATAGGCTTTTTTATTCCTCATTGTCATTTTCTGAACACACTGTACAGTGAATCCAATAAAATGTTTCCAACAGGGAGCTTCATCTAAAATAATCAGCTCTTCCCATTAATCACAAATAAATTACCTAAGGAGCAAAACCAAATCAGCATCTTGTAGAAATAAGAGTGCACCAGGGACCGTCATGGCATTTCATTAAGGGAAAGAGGAAATACTTGAAACTATTAATGATAAGAAGAAAACCAACAATTATCTGTATCAAAGTATCTGCATGTCCGCTTTTCTTCCCCAGGTTTTGTCCTCTTTTATATACTCTGAGTTTAACTTTTTAAATTTCCTCTAGGATTTTGCTTCATAATTTACCCATTCACGAACTCTTTATAATTTTCTGCCTTTCCCCCCACTATCTTGTCATATTGCAACAACGCTCATTTGACCTCAGATTCTCCTCAAGGATATTTTTCTGCATAAACTCAAATATTAATCCCTAGTTATTGTCTCTAGTTTGTCACTTCCCAGAAACTCTGCAATCCACTCCGAGGTGACTTATCCTTCCTCCACTCATCCCCAGAGAGAAATTTCTTCTCAGGGTTATCAAGAATCTCTTAACTGCCAAAACCAATAGGCATTTTCAGAACGGTCTGCTCTGCCCTCCTCCTCCTGTTCTTGGCGCTGTGCTTCCCTTCACTTCTATGGTGCCACTCCTGTGCAGTTTTCCTTTACTCATCTAGATCCCTCACCCCAGCTCCTACATGGACCTCTCTTCCACACATTCAATAGGCGTTGGTGCCATGCAGGAGACAACTCCTATAGCTACAAATTCTTTGCAGCAGGAGCCTGTTCTTCACTCCTGGGACACATCTTGCCCTGACCAATCGAATGTTACAAAAACAATGTTGTGCAATGCCAGGTTCCAAGAAGCCTTGCAGCTTCTGCTGTTCTCCATTTGGAAAGCTGTCCTGCAACCGTGGCTTGATGAAAAAGCCTACGATGAGAAGATTATATGGAGACAGAGAGACCCAGTCGTCTCAATTGCTCTACCCCAACCAAGCCCTCAGCCAACCAGCTGCTCATGAATGAGCCTAGGCGAAACCAGCCAAAGAATCGCTCTTGCCAACCCACAGAATCATGAAAATAATACATTGTTGTTTCCAGCCACTAATTGTGGGGTGTTTTATTATGCACTAAGTGATAACTGGCATCCCCGAGGTTTCTGACTGTGACTCATTTCTTGTTTCCCTACATATGCTTTCTGGGCGACTGTGATCACATCCACAACACTCACCAATTGCATGAGGACAGTTCCAGATGTGTTATTTTGCTCTGAAACTCTAGACCCATATTTTCAACTTTGTTCCATCTTTACTTTTGTATATTCATAATCCTCAGGCACCTCAAATTTGACCCACCAAATTTAATTCATTTTCTTCTCTCAAATCCCAGACTATGCTATCTCTTGAGTTCCTACCCTACTGAATGGAATCACTCACTATTCCCCACTTTATCTCCCAAGCTTGAAAACTGGGTTTTTCTTGGACTCAACCTCTGTGTCTCTCTTCTTCCATTCACAATCCAGTCACTAGGTCTGTTTTACCCATTCTCCTAAAAGTCCCAAATATCTGCCTTGAGATCTGTCACCACCCTCTTTTACTGTGTATCACTGTAGTAAACTATTACACATTGTATTAATATAAAATATTTCCCTCGGCATAATTTCACCCCATAATATTATCAGAATACCTTTTCTTTAAACTGAAAATCAGTTTTGTACTTTCTCTGATTAAAATATATATATATATATATATTTTTTTTTTTTTTTTGTAGAGACAGGGTCTCACTTTGTTGCCCTTGGTAGAGTACAGAGGCGTCCAACAGCTCACAGCAACCTCCAACTCCTGGGCTTAAGTGATTCTCTTGCCTCAGCCTCCCGAGTAGCTGGGACTACAGGCACCCGTCACAATGCCCACCTATTTTATGGTTGCAATTTGGCCAGGGCTGGGTTTGAACC
>CAUYTI010102921.1:0-14931 GCA_963575145.1 Galago senegalensis | reverse complement strand
GTGGTCCCAGCTACTTGGGAGGCGGAGGCAAGAGACTCGCTTGAGCCCAGGAGTTGGAGGTTGCTGTGAGCTGTAATGCCATGGCACTCTACCCAGGGGGACAGCTTGAGGCTCTGTCTCAAAAAAAAAAAAAAAGAAGCCGGATTCATGGGGAAGACTGTGTCACTGCCCGCGCCCTGACATCTGCCAGCTCCTCCCATTGGTCAAACCTGCTCAAAACTGTAGGTTTGAAACACACATTTAAGGAAAAAAGTAGAGAATGACTCTTGGAGCAAACTAGCAAGTGACCAGGTGGAAATTAGACTGGGGAGAATGTAAAGGAATTGAGGAATAAGAAGCAGAATCAGCAAATACAGACCACACTTTTCAGCACTTTGTGCTGTTTCAAGGTTTTAAGGCAAACTTCGACTGTCTGCATTCTTTTTACAGTCTCAAGACTTTCGAGACACTAATTTCTTCAAGCCTACTGCTAAAAGCTCTGTTTTAAGTTATTTTTCCCCAGATGTAAGAGCTTTTCTGTCTCAGTGCCTGTAGCTCAAGCGGCTAGGGCACCAACCACATACACCAGAGCTGGCAGGTTCAAATCCAGCCTGGGCCCACCAAACAATAATCACAACTATGACCAAAAAGGCCAGGTGGGGTGTTGTGGTGAGTGCCTGTAGTCCCAGCTACTTGGGAGGCTGAGGCAAGAGATTAGCTTAAGCCCAAGAGTTGGAGGTTGCTGTGAGCTGTCATACCATAGCACTTTACCCAGGGTGACATCTTAAGACTCTGTCTCAAAAAAAGAGAAAAAAAAAAAGAAAGAGTTTTTCCCCCAAGTTTCTCCTTCCTCCTTTTCCTCTGAAATTTATTACCTATTTATTAAGTTATAATTCCCTTTCTTCCAGAATATTAACGAAGATAATAAATAATTGTATGAATCTCCTCAATAACATCCTGAATTCCCTCCCTGTATAAGCTCTCCTTATAAAAAATCTTTTTTTTTTTTTTTGAGACAGAGTCTCACCATGTACCCCTCAGTAGAGTTCCCGGTGTCATAGCTCACAGCTACCTCAGACTCTTCGGCTTACGCAATTCTCTTCCTTCAGCTTCCTGAGTAGCTGGAACTACAGGCGCCTGCCACAATGCTCAGCTATTTTTTTGTTGTGGTTGTCATTGTTGTTTAGCTGGCCTGGGCTGGGTTCAAACCTGCCAGTCCCAGTGTACATGTGGCCAGCACCGTAGTTGCTGAGCTACAGGTACCGAGCCACCTTATAAAATTTTTAACGCTTCTATAATCAGAAGTTCAATGGCAGGATGCTGTTTTTGTTATTGCCTTGCAATTATAAAACGGTAAATCCATTCACTCAAGAGAAAGCCCGCTAGTTAAAATAACATCTTGTGGCTCGGTGCCTATAGCTCAACCGGCTAAGGCGCCAGCCATGTACACCTAAGGTGGCGGGTTCGAATCCCCAGCCCGGACCCGCCAAACAACAACGGCTGCAACCAAAAGATAGCCGGGCATTGTGGCGGGCGCCTGTGGTCCCAGCTACTTGGCAGGCGGAGGCAAGAGACTCGCTTGAGCCCAGGAGTTGGAGGTTGCTGTGAGCTGTAATGCCATGGCACTCTACCCAGGGGGACAGCTTGAGGCTCTGTCTCCAAAAAAAAAAAAAATTAAAATTAAAAAAAAAAAAAAATAAAATAACATCTGGTAAACACGAGGGCTACTCACCTATTGACTAGATAAGGCTTTCCATTTCAATCACCTGCATTGCCAGAGTAGCAAGTGCTATGCTCCTAACTCAGGTGATCATACATCATTTGGTCAGTGAAACGACCTCTGGTTGATTTAAGAGAGAAACACGTTATAGAGACAGGGCCGAGCACAGTAGCTCACACCTATAATCCTGGCACTCTGGGAGGCCAAGAAGGTTGGGCCACTTGAGCTCATGAGTTCAAGACCACCCTGAGCAAGAGTGAGGCTCTATCACTACAAAAACTAGCCAGGTGTTATGGCAGGCCCCAGTAGGCCTAGCAAGAGTTTGAGTTTGCTGTGGGCTATGATGCCACAATGCTCTACACAGGGTGCCAAAGTAAGACACTGTCTCAAAGAAAACAAAAATTACAGAGAAACAGAAGAAGACCAGGATCTGGGTTTAAAAACAAACAAATAAACAGAAACCTATATCTGATCTTTAGTTTCCTCATCAGAAAAATAAGAATAATCATTGGTGCCAACTACCTCATGGAGTTTTTGGAAGATCAGATGAGATAAGTGCCTTGATGTTCTTTTAAAATGCCATATAAAACTGTAACTGCAGAGCCACGTGCCTGGGTATAAACCCATTTCTACCACTAACTGGCTGTGTGACCTTGAGCAAAACTATTCAGCTTCTTGGTTCTTCAAGTTCTTCATCTATAAAATGGAAAGAGAAGGAGGACCCTCGGCATGGTTTATAACTAGTGGAGCAGGTGCGTAACCAGCCTGCCCCTTCCTCAGCATCAGGACGAGCTCCCAGGAGGGCAGACTGAGACTGCACCTGCAGTCCCTGCCTTGCATAGCACCTGGAAACCTCATGCACACAGACCACTGTTGCAGGGTTGGCCTCTATCAACCTAGACTAAAGCCGCACATTCTGCTCTCATAGTGTTTGACAGTAGGGACAGACCACTTAGAGCCGTGCCTTGGTGATTGCTCGACACATCTGAGCAGAAAATGGGCCAGAAAGAACGTGATACGACCATGGTGATAGTGATGTCACAAAACCCTTACCTTGTAGTCCAGCATGTAATTTAAGGTGCTTGGAAATCATGGCTCCAACCTCACAAGTAAAAAGCTGAACAAAAAATGGAAAAATCAATTCTTCTTAAATCTGTCAGTGCAACATGGTCACCAAGCAAACTTCTGCCCCCTAAAAGTGCAGAAACAGAGAGGTGGATACAGAGACGCAACTTGTCAGAGCACAGGCCTCCACAGGAACCAGAACCGCGGTGGGAAACAGGAAACGCTGGAAGCTCAGTGTGGACAAGCCCACGAGTTACAGACTCCATGGAGACCCTGTCATGGGGGCCCCCGATTTTTGTGAGTTTTACCTCAAGAATTCCTACCAGATCCTCACAGGGAAAACTAGAGAAAAATCCCCTGGAGCTTCCAGCCAGGGGAGTGTAAAAGGGACTATTTTAAAATATGCCAGAGCATTCTGTTCTTCCTGGGGCCACTCTCAAGAGAAACTATGATGACCACAGCCCAGCTGACCAGGAGAAACAAAGACTCAACTCCAGCACATCCTAGCCACCCTGTCCCCCCTCAGCAGGAAGGGGACACTGAGAAGTCCTTATGGAGTTGACAGCCCAAGGGCACAGGCTCCCTGAAGATTGAGACCCAATCACAGGACTGCGGAAGGCTTCCCCACACGGCACCACCACAGCACTCGAGGCCTATGTACTAGAGTCCCTCTTACCCAGAACGTCACATCTAGCCTTCAGCAAAAACTGACAAAGCAAACTAAAAGGCAAAAAACACAGTTTGAAGAGACAGAGCAAGAATCAGAATCAGACTCAGATAGGACAGAAATATTGAAATTATCAGACTAGGAACTTAAAACAACTATACTCAATATGTTAAAGGCTATAATAGAAAAAGTAGACAATATGCAAGAACAGATGGGCAATGTGAGAAGAGAGAGAAAACTCTAAGAAAGACCCCCCTAAAATACTACAGATCAAAAACACATAACAAAAATTAAGAATACCTTTGCTGGACCTCTTATTAGACTACACACAGCTAAGGAAATAATATCTAAGCTTGAGAATTTGTCTATAGAAACTTCCAAAACTGTTTGCCTTTGTTTTGTTGGTGTAAAAAAGATACAAAGAAAGAAAGTAATTTCCAAAACTGAAAAGTAAAGAGCAATAAGACACACAAAAAACCCCAGGAGGCTTGGGGCCTGTAGCACGGTGGTTATGGAGCCAGACACGTACACCAAAGCTGCCTGGGTCAAACCCGGCCCTGGCAAGCTGAACAACAACAACAAAATAGCCGGGCATTGTGGTGGGCACCTATAGTCTCAGCTACTTGGGAGGCTGAGGCAAGAGAATCGCTTAAGCCCAAGAGTTTGAGGTTGCTGTGAGCTGTGATGGCACAGCACTCTAGAAGGGGTGACATGTGATATGATAAAACTCTATCTCAAAGAAAAAAAAAACCCAGTATATCCATGTGCAAAGACTATGAGACAACTACATGGCCTGTGAAACCTCCAGCTTTCCAAGAACCCCAGATTCATAATTTTTTTTTTTTTGAGACACAGTCTCAAGGTATTGCCCTGGGTAGAGTACTGTGGCATCACAGCTCACAGCAACCTCAAACTCTTGGGCTCAAGTGATTCTCTTGCCTCAGCCTCCCAAGTAGCTGGGACTACAGGTGCCCGCCACAATGCCCGGCTATTTTTTGGGTGTAGTCGTCGTTGTTTGGCAGGCCTGGGCTGGATTCAAACCCACCAAGTGTATGTGGCTGGCACCCTAGCCGCTGAACTATAGGCGCTGAGCCCAGATTCTTAATTTTTAATAAAGGACCTCAGTTTTCCTCCTCCACCCCCTAGATTATATATTAAATGAAAAACTTCAGGGGATTAGAGAAGAGGTGAGTTTGTGGCATTGGGCCTCAGAGGTATGTCCATGGGCAAAGGAAGTAGAAAAGACATAGAAAAAAAATAGCGTGGCCACCAGACTCAAATTTTCATGAGCTCAAGGACTTTTTAAATGCGTAAAGCCTAGTGCACTGTCTAGCACATACCCATAATACTACAAATTATTTAATGTGATGGCTGTGAACGTATAACCATAAATTCCTTGCTACTCCTCCCCTCAAGAAGTGAAGTTTAATTTCCCTCTGAGTGAGTGTGGACTGGACGTACTGAGTCACATTCATTCAACAGAGTATGGCAGAAGTGAAAGGACGTCACTTCCAAAATTAGGTTACACAGAGGCAGGGTTTCTATCTGCTGCCCCGCTCTCTCTCTTTCCTCTAGATCACTGCAGGGGAACCATGTCATGAGAAGCCCCATGAAAAGGTCCACATGGCAAGCAAATAAAGCCTCCTGCCAACAGCCCTGTGAGGAGTCGGGAGGGGACTCTCAGCCCTTCAGACGACGACGGCAGCCTCCTGGGACACACTCGGCCAGTGTCTGGGTTCCTGGCTCACATATAGGAAATAGTAAACGTGTGTTGCTTCAAGCTGTCAAATTCTAGGATAATGTGTCATATAGCAGTACATAACTAACAGTGTGAAAGGCAATACAATTCAGATCCCAGCGGTTTGGGTGAAGAACAAGAGAGAGACTCCAAGTCTCTGAATAACGGGGGCAAAGAGGGAGATGGAGCTACCGCGGGTGTGAGGGCGTCAGGAGAACACAGGTGCCAGTGCCACGACAAGGAAGAAGCAGAGAGAAATACCAGGAGCTGTGACAAGGAACACTGGATTCCTAAACTCACTGAAACCCACAGGGAAACCCACCAGGCGATGAGTGGTGACATTAAACAAATGCAAAGTGCTGTTAATAAGGAGAGAGTGACGGAGTCTTTTCCTCAGGGAAAGAGAGGGAAGGCAAAAAATCAGGCCTTAAAAACAAAATCAAGAATTAACCTTTACTTTTCCACAGCTAGAACAAAGGGTACCAGATAATACATATTCTTTATACTCAGAGTCGCTTTTGCTGTTTACCAGAACAGAAATGAATAAGACATTCCTGTGAACTCGATCTTAACTGGAAGGATTCCAATAAACTTTCCAAAGTCAACGTACATGGCAAAGGTCCCCAGAAATTTTGCACCAAGTTCAGCTTTTCCAAGGCAGCTCTGTAGCTTCTTTCCCCAAGTTTCAATTACTTTGTGGTGGCATTCTGATGGGGGCAGAGTCCAGCAGAGCTAACAAGGGAGGTCAGGTCTCAGCCCTCTCCAAGGACCTCAATAAGGCCTTTCCTTTCTAAAACCGACCTCCTTCCTTGTAGGACAGTGAGGATAATGCTATACCACATGGCACCAATGTCAGAATAAATAACAGAGGAAAAGCACTTGGTAAGCTGTAAAGTGCAGTGTGTAGAAAAAGGCAATTCTTTTAGCAGCCCTGTTTCTCAGGGAGGCTGCCTCTCAGCCACTGTCATCTCCCCCATCACTTCAGATCTTTTATTAATAGGAAGCGTTTCTCTCCGGCATCCGCTGTCCCTTTGATTAGACTGATAACGCACACCCCACTCCTTTCCTCACCTGCCGTCCACAGTGATGTTTCTGCCTTCTCTGAGGCAACTCTCAGCTTTAGGGTTTTTGTTGTGGTGGTCGTTTTTACCCCCTCTCTGCCTTCCTTCACCCGGGAGACATTTCTCCCCAATATGTGCTTCCGCCTGGTCCTGGAGGAGACCACAGAGGAGTCATTCTGTTTTCATGTCCCAGAGAAGGAGCGACCTGCCCAGCGGGGTCTCCCCGGTTGTGCTGCTCCAGCCTACGATGAGGTCCTCCTGATCAGAACTCTCACACAGGCCTTGTCTCAAGCTCCCGCTTATCATGTAGAAGTTGTTGTGTCATCTTTGCTGCCCACTATTTTTCTGCGCGTGACATCATTTAGCCCAAGCAGGCTTTATTTGCTGATTCTGTAATTAGTTATAAGTATTTTACCAAACAGACCTAAGCCCAGGCCCGCTCATGTGGATACTGATTTAAAACAACGTAACACTGAAAGGGGTCCAACCGTGGGCCAGGTGCTCCCACAAAAGAAGATAGTCCTCCAGCCCAGCTTTGTCAGGGGAATTATCAGAAATGGAAATCACGTAAGAGATACAGACTTGTGTCCTGGAATGGTGGTGGGAGGATTTAGGGTTATAAGGCAATTAGATAAAAGTCACTAGATTCTATTAAAGGTAAGGTCATGTGGCCAGAAAGCACAAAATGTGCACCTTGGAGTTTTGATCTTTAAAACAGAGACAGGTTGGGGCGCAGCTAGTCACACAAGAGAGAGTAGGATGGGTAGATGCCAGGAAAAAGATGCCCCACACACGACGGGTGCCAGGGCGGGGCTCCCGGGACCCCAGAATGGATTCCCAGGAGCCCCTACAAATCGGGGTGCCCTCTGGAAGGAAGACATATCTCTTCACCTCTCTCCCTGGCCCTGTCCATAGAGTTCTCAAGGCCAATATTAAAAGGAGAGTCCCTTCCCGAAGAAATCTCTCCCCACCCATTTGTTGATTCCTGAAAAACCTTTCCTTCTCCAATTAGGGATTGAGGCTTAGAGCGTGAATGCCGCTCACACACTGGCTGAAGAGTCAATGGATGTAAACAGTGATTTTCCGGGTTTTATTTGGGTAAGAAAGAATCAAAAAGACCAGTGAGGAAGGACACTCTGGAAGTGAGTCAGCCAACTTTGAACTTCAAATCCAAAGAAAATGTGTGCTGGAGGACACTTCCTCCAGCCCACTGGTGTCTACACCCACACTCTGCTAATTTAGGGTGCCCTAGTCAGTCTGGAAACCCATACAACTGGCCCTGGGACTGTGCCACAGTCATAGAAGTACGTTTAGTAATAAAACTAAGTTTTAAAGACATTTCCTCCACACTTCTCAATTAATATTGAAGGGGGCTGCAGTGGACTGAGTAGTGCACTCACCCCACCCCCAGTATTTGGTGATATGGCCTTTCAAGAGGTGATGGAGGTTACATATGAAGGTCATAAGCAGGTGTCCTCAAACTACAGCCCACGGGCCACATGCGGCCCACCTAGGACAGTTAGACAGCCCACTGGGTGTTTTTGCTGCCACTGCCTGTCCTGCTTAACAGCCGACTCATCCCAGGCCCACCGTCCAGCCCTCCAACGGTCTGAGGGACAGTGAACTGGCCCCCTGTTTAAAAAGTTTGAGGACCCCTGGTCATAAGAGTGGAGTCCTAATCTGATAGGACTTGTGTCCTTATTGAGAGGATATCCAGGAAAAGTGAGGTCTAAGAGAGCAGAGGTCTTCTCAAGGAGGCCCCAAGGACACACCTGTTAGGTCCTCCCCATGGTGACTCAGCTCTTAGGAGTTCGTAGAAACTTAACTTCCTGGGACCTGGAAACTACCACTTGCTTCCACTTCTGTAAAAGACTAAGCCCACTTCTCCAGCTTAACTCAAATTGACCAATGAACAAGGCACCCAGGGGCCAGAACTTTTGACCGGACATAGAAAGGAAGAGACTGAGCTGGGGGAAGCACAGAGTCCATTTTGGACCCTAGTCTGCCATCACTCCCCCGGCTTGAATAAAGCCCTTCCTCTTTTAATCATGGTGTCTGGGTGTTCTTTCTCTCCACTGGGCCTCACCTTCCTGAAACACTTATGAGAAGAGGAAGAGACACTAGGAGTCCGTGCACTCATGGAGGAACAGTTCCATGATGGCACAACAAGGAGGCAGCCAGCTATGAGCCAGGAGAGAAGCAGCACCAGAAACCAAATCTGCCAGCACATTACTCTCGGCGGCCTTGTAGCCTCCAGAGCTGTGAAAGAACTGTTTTCCTATTATTTAAGCTCCCTGTCTGCACTATTTTGTTATGGAGGCCTGAGCAGATTAATAGAGGAGTCAAGTTTATAAAACTGTCCCACAGACACACACACATGGACACACCCACACAGACATGAACACACACACGGACACCTCCTGTAGGGAGGGCAATGAAGAACTTGGGCTGAACCTTGCAGAATCCCTTTGAGTGGCTCTAGGGTAGGGAATGGGATGCCCATGAATACTCTCATACTAGTAATTTTTATCCCAGCCCTACACAGTCATTGTAACAGAAAGAAGGTTTCTTCTAATAAGCACTTAGTAGGTACCTACTGTGCCAAGCCAGACATGGGGTACAAAGATGAAGACCAAGGACCTCACAGCAGCCACTGAAATGTGGGGCCCAAAACTGGCCACTCCCTTCCTAACCACCCTCTACCCTCAAGGGGACAGTGTAAGCTGAGAATCTAAGCTGCAGGTGTGCTCAAATCCCACAGACCCTCCACACACGGGCAGTTCGGGAGTGGCCAACCTTTCCTGCCTTGTCTACCCTAAAGAAGTTTTACCTCTAGGAGTGTTTAGAATCGACCACATTTCAAGAAGATCCAAAGGTCCTCATAAGCAGCCTTTCTTCCCTTTGGAAAGCAGAATGGTGACCAGGAAGAGGCCTGAACACAGCCTGATCAGTTCCAGGCTCCCCACTTCAAATCCATGACCCTGTATGACCCAGTTTCCCCCACAGGTAACAAAGAGGAGACAGTAATACCACTGGAAAAAGTGTTGTAGGATTATTTTAATGTGTATATTTAAGTGCAAAGCTATACAAACAAAAGGCAGTAGCAATAAAAACTAAAATATAAGGACTTTGCTACACACAAAGGACTGCAATTCTTAAAGGAAAAAACAAAGGGCTTTTCCTACTCTCACACCCTCAACAATACTCTTACGACTCTGCATGTGTCAGAATTTCTTCCACACACCAAGCAACCAGTTCTCCAGTGGACACCAACTGAGTGTCCTGTAACTTAACTCCAGCTGACACTGTTAGCCTGGAGACAGTGTCAGATCCCATAGGTGAAGGGCTCCATCCCATGAGACTGCCCCCCACTTCAGATGCTAATTGCAAGCCCCAAGTAGTGACCCAGGCCTCTGCCCAACAGGTGAAAGCAGGGTTCCCACAACCTTCTCCCTCGGTTCGATTAATTTGCTAGAGCAGCTCATGGAACTGAGTTTTTTCCTTACCATACTAAGTACACAGACTCTTACAAGGTATACAAGTCAGATACAAGAGATGCATAGGGCCAATGGGGGGGGGGGCTCAGAGCTTTCATGCCCTCTTGGGTGCACCACCCTTCAGGTATCGCCATGTGTGTGTCATGATCCACCTGTCTAATCCAATTATTGGGGGGGGGAGGTTCGGAGGCTTTATTATACAGGCACGATTGATTAAATCCTTGGCATTAATGATCACCTTAACTTTCAGCTCTTCCCCCTCCTGGAGATACAAGATCACAATTATCACAGTGGTCAATCTTCACCATACCCCTAACAGCTGTATCACATGGGTACTGTTATAACCCTTATCTCCACTAATAAGAAAAGCAAGTCTGTAAGAAGTTACACAACCCGGCTGGGGTCCCAGGACTGAGAGTGCGGGCTTGGCCGTCTGACTGCTGAGATCTGAGCGCCTATGACCCTATTACCCCCTCCCATGGTTGCAGACCCTCTAACTGAACTCCCTCAGGTACTCTGAGGTCATTTGCATTTGGTACTTATCATCATAGCATAAAGGGTTGATGCAGGCTTCACAGATGAGAGCCGTAAGGGAGAGAAAGAAATGAGGTGGGTAGAAACTTCAGTAACAGGCTAATCGTTAGAAAGGCTTGAAAGAGACTGTTCCTCCTGGCTGCTGCCAAGCTCAAACCTCTAAATACACCCATCACTCTTTTAAATAACCCTAATGCATGACATTGGTTATGATTATAAAATCTCTGGCATAAGAGAAATTTTCCTGATTTTTTTTAGCCTTAAAAACTGTTCCTTTTACACCCTCACAGAAGACTACCTCTTTTCTACCATTCAGATAAGTAAGCAGAAATGTCTTTTTTCTTTTTCTTAAATTGAAGAAGGGCTTAGCGTCTCTTAGTGAAGCCTGTTAACTGTGTGATTACTCTGCCATCTAGCTTCCTAGGCTGATAGAGCTGTGTATGACATTCTCCTGGGGTGTATTAGGGCTAAGCACCGCTTTGGTTTAAAATGCATTGTTTTGGGTAGCTTAACAAACATTCAGTGATGAGAAATACACACACACAGAGCAGTAACAGGAAGCATCCTAGAAATAGTCCTTACTGGAAAGGTCAATTTAGAACATCAGAAGGGATCCCTGAGCCAGTCAAGATTTCTTCTTGTTAAATAAAGGGTAAACTGTTCTTTCAAGAATGTGGAATGCAGATTTTGGACTTAAGCTGAGTGAGGTACCATGAAAGGCCAACAGGTAAATCACTGAGCCTCCATCTATTTGACTAAATATTAAAACTTTAGTTGAAAAGAGAAAGCTTTTTCCAGCAATCTCTGTATGTCCCCTGACATTTCTTTAACCTTGCTACTCACCCTTAAATTACCCAGAATAGCATTTACTATGGGAATATTATGCCTAGATAATAAGATGCCACTCAGGAACTGAGGGGAAATCTTTATTTTGACCTGCTCCTGGGTTGAGATTACTGTCCTTGAGTAGAGTCATCATTATTAGGAAACACATGTCCTCATCTCCCTCAGGCTAGAGGACCTGGGGTCTGCAGTCAGACCACATGAGTGGCATACAGAGAGACTCTGCTCGAATAGCAGGGAACCGCTTCCTATGAATTTGCTCCCTTGTTAAGACCAGGCACAGGGGCTCTCATCTGTAATCCCACCCTCTGGGAGGCCAAGACAGGAGGATCCCTGGAGCTCAGGGGTCCCAGACCAGCCTGAGCAAGAGCAAGACCCCATCTCTACTAAAAACAGAAAAATTAGCCTGGCATTGTGGAGGGTGCCTATAGTTCCAGCTATTTGGGAGGCTGACATAGGAAGATCACTTGAAACCAGGAGTTTAAGATTGCTGTGAGCTAAGACGACACCACTGCACTCTAGTCAAGGTGACATAATGAGAAGAAAAGAAAAGAAAAGAAAAGAAAAGAAAAGAAAGAAAGAAAGAAAGAAAGAAAGAAAGAAAGAAAAGGGAAGGGAAGGGAAGGGAAGGGAGAGGAGAGGAGAGGAGAGGAGAGGAGAGGAGAGGAGAGGAGAGGAAAAGAAAAAAAAGAAAGAAAGAAAGAAATTGCTCCTTTATTACTAGAGGATTTGTGCTCCATTGCCCCAAAGGTCTGGAAGTTCTACTGTGTTTTTCCAGGGTGACCTGCCACCCAACCACACAAACACTTTTTTTTTTTTAAGACAGAGTCTCATGTTGTCACCCAAAGTAGAGTGCAATGACAACATAGCTCACAGCAACCTCAAACTCTTGGTCTCAAGTGATCCTCTTGCCTTAGCCTTCCAAGTAGCTGAGACTGCAGGCTCCTTCCCACCACAACTCCCAGCGACTAAGGGTGACAAAGTGAGACACTGACTCAAAAAAAATAATAAAATAATAAAATAAAAATAAAATCTTTGGCTTGTCTCAGTGGTTAGAACACTGGCCACATATACTGAGACTGGCAGGTACGAACCTAGCCTGGGGCTACTAAACAACAGTGACAACTGCAACAAAAAATAGCCGGGCATCATAGTGGGGACCTGTAGTCCCAGCTACTTGGGAGGCTGAGGCAAGAGAATTCCTTAAGCCCAAGAGTTTTAAGTTGCTGTGAGCTATGACTCCATAGCACTCTACTGAGGGCAAGATAGTGAGACTCTGTCTCAAAAAAAAAAATTTTTTTTTTCCAGCCAATGTTGTCAAGAGCTTTTCCCACACGTCCTCCTAGAATTTTTATCATTTTGTATCTTAAATTTAAATCTTTTGTCCAGTGAGAGTCAATTTTTGTTAAGTGGTGAGAAGTGTAGGTCCAATTTCAGTCTTCTACATATGGCTAACAAGTTCTCCTACCACCATTTATTAAATAGGGATTCTTTTAATGCCAGTGTTTGGTTTTGTTTGCTTTATCAAAGAGCAGATGGCAATATGTGGCTGGGTTCATCTCTAGATGCTCTATTCTATTCCATAGATCCATACCTCTATTTTTGTGCCAATACCATGCTGTTGATCACTATAGACTTGTAGTATAACCGGAAACCTAGTGTTACGATGCCTCCAGATTTCTTTTTTTTTATTTCTTAGAATGATTCCATATGACATGAAGTATTATTTTTTCAAGTTCTTCAAAGTATGATGTTGGCATTTTGATGGGGATTGCATTAAATCTGTAGATTGTTTTTGGGTAGTATGGACATTTTAAAAATGCTGATTCTTCCCACATGAGCATAGTATGTTCTTCCATTTGTTAATGTCATCTGCTATTTCTTTTCTCAGGGTTTCATAGTTCTCTCCGCAGCAGTTCTCAACCTGTGGGTCCCTTTTAACTGTATTAAAGGTTTGCGGCATTAGGAAGATTGAGAACCACTACTCTATAGAGATCCTCAAGTCCTCTGTTAGGTATATTCCCAGGTATTTCACTAGAAAATTTAATTTAGGCTCAGGGGGTGTGGCTCAAGTGGCTAAGGTGCCAGCCACATACACCTAAGGTGGCGGGTTTGAATCCAGGCCAGGCCCACCAAACAACAATGATGGCTGCAACCAAAAAATAGCCAGGCACTGGTCCCAGCTACTTGAGAGGCTAAGGCAAGAGACTCTCTTGAGCCCAGGAGTTGGAGGTTGCTGTGAGCTGTGATGCCACAACACTCTACCCAGGGTGACAGCTTGAGGCTCTGTCTCCAAAAAAAAGAAAATTTAATTTAAAAAAAGATACCATTCAAAATGGAATTAGAAAAAATCAGGACCTAAGATCCACTCTAATGAAAGATGCATAAGAGTATTACAGGGAAAAATAAAACCTTATTAAGAGATATAAAAAAGTTCCAAATAGGCTGGGCAAGGTGGCTCACACTTATAATCCTAGTATTCTGGGAGGCCAAGGCCAGTGGATCACCTGAGCTCAGGAGTTCAAGACCAGTCTGAACAAGAGTGCAACCCTATCTCTAAAAAAAAGAGGCGTTGGCATCCACAAACACCGAGGCTGGTGGGTTGGAACCCAGCCCCAGCCAGCTAAAGCAACAAGGACAACTGCAACAAAAAAAAAATTTAGCCAGGCATTGTGGTGGGCACCTATAGTCCCAGCTACTTGGGAGGTTGAGGTAAGAGAATCCCTTACGCCCAAGAGTTTGAGGTTGCTGTGAGCTGTGATGTCATAGCACTCTCCCTAGGGTGATGTAGAAAGACTCTATCTCAAAACAAAACAAAACAAAAAATAAAAAAAAGAGGCATTGTTGTGGATGCCTATAGTCCCAGCTACTTGGGAGGCTGAGGCAAGAGGATTTCTTGAGCCTAAAATTTTGAGGTTGCAGTGAGTTATGACACCATGACATTCTAGTGAGGGCAACAAAGTGAAACTCTGTCTCAAAAAAAGAAGAAAAGAAAGATCAGAATGAATAAAGAAATACACTACATTACAGACAGGAAAGCTATCATAAAGATATCAGTTTTTCCAAAAATGATCCATAGATTTCATGCAATTCCAGAAGACACATCCCAGCAGGATTTCTCATGGAACTTAACCAGCTAATTTTAAAATATATAAATTGTAAATGTATGCATGTGAAAATTATAGAATAGCCAAAATACTTCAGAACAAGAAAAAGGGGCAACGGTAAAGCTGCCCTGTCAAATGTCAGGACTTATTATAAAGCTTATGATCAGACATGAACAAACTGGCAAACAGAATAAAAAACAGAGCTCAGAAACAGACCCAGGCATGCGTAAAACTTTGTTACATACGCAACATTGCTTATCAGACTTCTTAAAGGATAATTTTTTTTTTTTGAGACAGAAACTCAACCTGTTCCTCTGGGTAGAGTGGCGTGGCGTCACAGCTCATAGCAACCTCAAACTCTTGGGCATAAGCCATTCTCTTGCCTCAGCCTCCCAAGTACCTGGAACTACAGGCGCCCGCCACAATGCTTGGCTATTTTTTATTGCAATTGTCTTTGTTATTTAGGGGGGCTGGGCCAGGTTTGAACCTACCAGCCTTGGTGTATGTGGCTGGCACCATAACCAGTGTAATACGGGCGTCAATCCACAGGATAATTTTCAAAATGACTAAAAACATTTCTTGGCTCAGCGCCTATAGCTCAACCGGCTAAGGCGCCAGCCACGTACACCTAAGGTGGCGGGTTCGAATCCCCAGCCTGGACCCGCCAAACAACAATGACGGCTGCAACCAAAAAATAGCCGGGCGTTGTGGCGGGCGCCT
>CAUYTI010102919.1:0-11726 GCA_963575145.1 Galago senegalensis | reverse complement strand
AGTCTGAGCTACTTGGAAGTCTGAGGCAGAAGGATCAACTGAGTCCAGGAGTTAGAGGCTGCAATGAGCTATGATCACACCACTGCACTCCAGGTTGGGTGACAGCAAGACTGTTTTTAAAAGGAAGGAAAGAGGGCTTGGCGCCTGTGGCTCAAGTGGCTAAGGCGCCAGCCACGTACACCCAAGGTGGCGGGTTCGAATCCCCGACCCCAGCTGCCAAACAACAAAGATGGCTGCAACCAAAAAATGGCCAGGCATTGTGGCGGGCGCCTGTAGTCCCAGCTACTTGGGAGGCAGAGGCAAGAGACTTGCTTGAGCCCAGGAGTTGGAGGTTGCTGTGAGCTGTGATGCCATGGCACTCTACCCAGGGGGATAGCTTGAGGCTCCGTCTCAAGAGAAAAAAAAAAAAAGGAAGGAAAGAGGGAAGGAAAGGGAAGGGAGGGAGGGAGGGAGGAAGGAAAGAAGGAGGAGGGAGGGAGAGACGGAGGGAGGGAGGGAGGGAGGGGTGCAATCTGATTCACAACTTAGCTCAGTAACAAATAACGTTCACATCATATCAATACCCCAAATGTCAGACTTAACACATATACCTGTAACTAGTTACTATACAAAAAGGACTTGAAATGTTCCAATTGCAAAGCTCTCTGTCGTTTCACTTTTTCAGCCCCATGGAAGAAGTATCAGACAATTTTCATAGCATTTCTAAGTACCTTTGAGTTATTAATGAATAGTCTCTTTCCCCACAGGAAATCCAAAATCTAATTTAGTCTAATATCAGAACATCAAGGTCTTAATCAATTTATAGTTCTCCTCTCTTGCAGCTTGGGCCTGACACAGGCTTGAATTTTGCAGTCTGTGAGTATGAGTAGAGCTGCCAAGTGAAATCCAGGATGCCCAGCTAAATGTGAATTCCAGAAAGTAACAAATACTTTTAGTATAATCATGTCACAAATATCGCATGGGACATACTCACACTGGAAAAGCATGCATCGTTTATCTAAAATTCAAATCAAACTGGGTATCTAGTTATTTTTACTTGCTAAATTTGACAACCCTAGGCACAGAGTCAACGTCACTATATTCCATTTTGTTCACTGTGCTGTCCCTGGCTCCTCTAAGGGTAGAGGCAGATACAGGAAGGAGGGAAATGAGGTAAAGAAACCTTTTTTTAAAAAATTTTTTATTTTGAGACATAGTTTCATTATGTCTCCCTGGGTAGAGTGCTGTGGCATCACAGCTCACAGCAACCTCAAACTCTTGGGCATAAGCAATACTCTTGTCTCAGCCTCCTAAGTAGCTGGGACTACAGGCTCCCACCACAACGCCTGGCTATTTTTTGGTTGTAGTTGTCATTGTTGTTTGGCAGGCCCGGGCTGGATTCAAACCACCAGCTCTGGTGTATGTGGCTGGTGCCCTAGCCACAGAAACCTTGATCTGTGTGACTGTCATCTTTCATGAGTACCCTCTTGACATATCAGATGTCCAAGGATGACTTGTGGGACCAGCCTCATCCTCCCCACCCCCTCGGGGATGTTTCAGTGATACTTTCCTTGACCTGGGAGATGCCTCATTTGGCTGATCACCAGCCATTGACCCTGTAGTACCTGGCTTCTAATGGGTCACTCTTTGTTGGGCTCACTTTTCACCCTTCCAGATGGTTCTGTTGAGAGTGGAACTTTTTTTTTTAGAGACAGTGAGACAGTCTCACTTTGTTGCCCTCAGTAGAGTGCTATGGTGTCACAGCTCACAGCAACCTCCAGATCATGGACTCAGGTTATTCTCTTAGAATCTATAGGTGCCCACCACACCTGGCTATTTTTTTGGTTGCAGTTGTCATTGTTGTTTAGCAGGCCCGAACCGGGCTCAAACCCACCAGCCCCAGTGTATATAGCTGGCGCCCTACTCACTGAGCTATGGGCGCTGAGCTGGAGTGGAACTCTTGAAAACAATCCATTGGCAGCATTCTTCTACAGAATCCAATCCGACCTGCAGAAAATCATATCCTTGCCCCGCCAACCCTTGCAAATGCTGGGCCAACTTGATTCTTTGTTCTGCTACCAGGCAGGCTGTTCCAGCCAGTTTCTGGCCTCTAGACTGGTTTTTCTTTTTTTTTTTTTTTCCTGCTGTGAGTCAATATGTAACTATCTCCAAAAACTTCAGGGAAAACCTATCTGTCTCTGAGGATTCTCTTGAAACACTGCTCAGTCAGTTTAGGATAAAGGAGAGGAGTCCTTCTCTCATCCTCTGGGGCTGGGGTGGGAAACATAATACTCTGTTAGCTCCCTTGAAAGCAGCCCCCAAGACTGGCCCCTTCAATCTCCTATATAATTCTTGGCCTTCTTTCCTACAGACTGGAGGCAGTTAGTAGCCAAGGCTGGAGGAATCATTTGGAAAACATCTTATTTGCAAGACCTGCATAGATTGTCTAGACTCTCTACTTAGAATGTGGGGGCTTTTCATAGCTATTGTTGTCAGATTAGTCTCAGTTGAAACTCAAAGACTTAAAAATCTATTTTAAAAACCTATTACATAACTAAAAATGGTTTACAACCATATTGTAAAGATGATAGGGGAAGTGTGTGTGTGCGTGTGTGTATGTGTGTCATATGTATAGAGGAAATGAGGTGTCAAAACCCCAAATCCTCATTTATCACCATCGAGATGTGGAACAGAATGTCTATGATTGATAAATCAAGGCCAGGCTCAGTGGCTCACTCCTCTAACCCTAAAACTCTGAGAGGCCAAGGCAAGAGGATCCCTTGAGCTCAGAAGTTCAAGACCAACCTGACCCCGTCTAGAGCTAGACCCCATCTCTACTAAAAATAGAAAAAGTAGCCGGATATCATGGTGCATGCCCTTAGTCACAGCTACTCAGAGGCTGAGGCAAGAAGATTACTTGAGTTTGAGGGTGCTGTGAGCTACAGTGAGCCACGTCACTCTACCCAGAGCAACAGAGGCTGTCTCAAAAAAAAAAAAAAATTGATAAATCAAGAAGTAGCAGTGCTTTATATTAATCTGAAATTTTAAAAAAAGAAGTATCAGGGTGGCGCCTATGTCTGTGAGTAGGGTCCTGGCCACATACACTGAGGCTGGTGGGTTTGAACCTGACCTGGGCCAGCTAAAACAACACTGACAACTGCAACAATAACAACAAAAACAAAAGAAATAGCTGGGCATTGTGGCAGGTGCCTGTAGACCCAGCTACTTGGGAGGCTCAGTCAAGAGAATCACTTAAGCCCAAGAGTTTGAGGTTGCTATGAACTGTGACACCACAGCACTTCATCCAGGGTGACAGCTTGAGACTGTCTCAAAAAGAAAAAAAAAAGAAGGATAAGTATAAGCATATTATTTAGAAACATGGTGATAAAAACCAGAAAGACAAGCCAAATAATTGAAAATGCTTGCCTGCCTTTGGGAAGTGAGACTGTGGGCTTGAATAAGAGTGAAGAAACATACTGCTGTTTTCCATTATAGCCTTTTAGTATTAATTTTTAAATGATGCATTATTTTTCATAATAATAAAAAATATTTAAATGACAAATTGTGCCAAAGATGCATGTAAGATATTACACAATCATTGAAAAGAATGAGGCCGATCTATGTATAACGATAGCTAACACTTGTATAGTATGTAATGAGTCTCAAGCATAGTCTTAAATTCTGGGCATAGATTGACTCATTTAATTTACATATATTAGTGTCTTTGGGCTTCTGTAACAAAATACAGCAAGTTGGTGGCTTAGAACAACAGAAATGTATTGTCTCATGTTCTGCAGGCTGGAAGTCATGAATGAAGGCATTAGCAGGCTCACACTACCTCTAAAACCTCTGGAGGAAGGATCTTGCCTTGTCTCTTATAGCTTTTGGTGGCCCCAGATGTTCCTCGGCTTATGGCAACATGACTCCAATATTCACGTGGTGCACTTGCTATGTGAGTATCTGTGTCTCTGTGTCCAAATTTCCCCTGTTTGTAAGGGCACCAGTCATCCTGAATTAGGGCTGACTCTAGTGACCTCATTTTAATTTGATTATTTCTGTAAAGCCCTTATTTCCAAATAGTCACATTGTGAAGTACTGGGGGTTAGGACTTCAATGTAGCTTCTTTGGGAGACACAGTTCAACCCACGACACAATGCAAAGACCCAATAGGTAAGTACTGTTATTAGTATAATTTTATAGATGAGGAACCTGGAACACAGAAAAATTAGGTAAGTTGCCCCAAAATGCATGGCTAATCAATCAATGGTGGTGCTGGAATTTAAACCCAGGAATCCTAGCTGCCAAATCTTGTTCTCGTAACCACTAGACCACTCTCTCTGTGTGTGTTAACTACACAAAGCAAGGTGAGAGCAATGTGCAGATGACATGGTCATTGGTGTGAAGAGATTGGGGATGATTATCACATACATGCTTGCATATGACAGAACATCTTTGAAAGATCCCCAAAATATTGACAGCCATTTCACCGCTAGGTAGGGAAATTTGGGAAGAGAGGAGTGAGTCCTTTATTTAATATACACGTTGTATATTCCTTGCACACTTTCAAGTTTTCTGGTTGTTTCCATTTATTTTGTTCCCATGTGCAGTGATTAATTTAAAATATTTAAATTTTAGCTAAGATCAGTGGCTGTAATCCTAGTGCTCTGGGAAGCCAAGGCAAGTGGATTGCTTAAGCACAAGAGTTCAAGATCAGCCTGAGCAAGAGCAAGGCCCTTTCTCTACTAAAAATGGAAAAACTAGCCAACCCTTGTGGCAGGGGCCTATAGTCCCAGCTACTCAAGAGGCTGAGGCAAGGATCTCTTGAGCCCTAGAGACTGAGGTTGCTATGAGCTATGATGACGCTATGGCACTCTACCCAGGGCAACAGAGTGAGACTCTGTCTCAAAAAAAAGATGAAATATTTACATTTAAAATAAAAACAAGATATTAATAGATGTCTCTGTATTAACACTATCACCCAAGAGGCTACTTGGATAATATTTTACAAGGTGTAAGGCATCTATTTGGGGGGAAATGATCTAAGCATTGGTTCTCAGACAATTGCTTTAATTGCTTTAAAAGATTTAATGGTTCTGTTCAGGCTTCTCTAACCAAAGTACAAACTAGGTAACTATAAATGATAGAAATTTATTGCTCACAGTTCTGCAGGCTAGGAAATCTAAAAGCAAGAGATGGTAAATTCTGTGTCTGATGATGGCTCACTCTCTGGTTCATAGATGAACCTTCTCCTCATGTCCTCACAAGGCTGAAGGGGAAAGAAGTCGCTTTCAGATCTCTTTTATAAGGGCATTAATCCCATTCATGAGAGCGCCATCCTCATGACCCAGTTATATTCCAAAGGCCCCACCTTCTTCTTCTTCTTCTTCTTCTTTTTTTTTTTTTTTTCAATTTTTGGCCAGGGCTGAGTTTGAACCCGCCACCTCCAGCATATGGGGCTGGCACCCTACTCCTTTGAGCCACAGGTGGCGCTATCACGTGGAAGATTAGGTTTCAATGTGTGAATTTGGGGGGGTATACAAAACATAACATAACAGTGTCTATACAGCTTTGGAAAGAACCATATAGTAAAATATTATTAAGCCATTAAACTTCACATTTATGGAGAATTTTTTTCTTAGTAATTTTTTTTAATTGTTTGAGATTCATTGAGAGAGTAATTTTTCTTTGAATTTCAGCTTAATGTGAGAATACAACTAGGTTACAAAGTTTACATTTTTTAGGGAGAATTCCTCTTGTTCTTGTGTCCCGCACCCAAGAGGTGTGCCATATACCTTTATGCTGTGCCCATTAGGTGGAAGCCCCCCAATCCTCTCCCTCCACCCCTCTCCCCCTGCCTTGTTCCCCCTCCCCTCAACTTGAATTGAATTGAGTTCTCTTATATGGGTGTGTATTAGATTGTCTCCTGGCTTCATATTAGTATTGTGTACATTGGATATTTGCTTTTCCCTTCTCATGATACTTTACTAAGAATAATGTGCTTCAGCTCCATCCAGGTTAATAAAAAAGATGTAAAGTCTGCATCTTTTTATGGCTGAATAGTATTCCATGGTATACTATTGATGTGGAAATAGCTTCAGCTCACCAGCAGAAATGTTTTAAATGCTATATTCTAACTTGATGTGGAAACAGATTCCACAGTCTGTTAATCCATTCCTAGGTTGGTGGGCATTTACTTTATTTCTATATCTTGGCAATTGTAAATTGAGCTGAGATGAACAATCTAGTGCAAATGTCCTTATGAGAAAATGATTTTTTTTCTTCTGGGTAGATGTTTAGTAATGGGATTGAGGGATCAAATGGGAAGTCTAACTTGAGTTCTTTGACAATTCTCCATACCTCTTTCCAAAGAGGCTGTATTAGTTTGCAGTCCCATGTGCAGAATGATATCAGAAAATATTCTTATGATAAAATACTGTAAACTTGTGTAGATAGATACTCAGCTCTCTTTAAAAACAATGCTGAGCACAGTGGCTAATGCCTTTGGGTGGCCAAGGCAGGAGGATTGCTTGAGGCCAGGAGTTCCAGGCCAGCCTGACCAACATAGTCAGAGACCCTGTCTCTATAAAAAAATTTTTTTAAAAATAGCTGAGCATGGTGGATGCCTATAGACCTGGCTCCTCAGGAGGCTGAGGCAGGAGGAATGCTTGAGCTCAGGAGTTCAAGGTTGCAGTGAGCTATGATTGTACCACTGCATTCCAAAGTAGGTGATGGAGCAAGACCCTGGTAAAGAAAAGAAAAGGAAGATAAAGAAAAGAAGTAATAAAAATAATGCCAACTTGAAAAAGCTAACAGAAAATATCCCTGAATATTTTGCTATTTAGGATGAAAGTAGGAAGAATTATAGACTGTGTTTATTTTCTTTTTTGTTAATTTAAGTTAGAATATAGCATTTAAAACATTTCTGCTGGTGAGCTGAAGCTATATCCCCATCAACCAACACTGGCAGGCACAGAAGAGATTTAATTACAAAATGATTGTGTGAGCATCAGAAATTTTTCTCCTTCCAAAGTCAGCCTAAGAATCCATTTTTCCATATAGGCACATCTACCCACAAACAACCACTTTGCCTACCTTGATTCTTCAACAAGATCTAATTTTTTTGAGACAGAGTCTCAAGGTGTTGCCCTGGGTAGAGTGCCGTGGCATCACAGCTCACTCACAGCAACCTCAAACTCTTGGGCTTAAGCGATTCTCTTGCCTCAGCCTCCCAAGTAAGCTGGGACTAGAGGCGCCCACCTATATTTTGTTGCAGTTGTCATTGTCGTTAGCTGGCCTGGGCTGGATTTGAACCCACCAGCCTCGGTGTATGTGGCTGGCGCTGTAACCACTGAGGTACAAGTGCCACCCAACAAGATCTTTCAAAAGGATAACCAGAGGCATGAGGGATGTTTTGTAGGGAAAAAAAAAAAGTACACACACATTCAGGTTAAAACCAGCTTGCTCTGTGTGACTGTGGGAAAGAAAGTTATGTATCATTCTTATACCTCAGTTTCTTCATTTGTAAAACAGGCATAATTCTTTCATTCATTTAACAAATATTTACTGAGTGTCTTCTGTGTGTCACAGACTGTCCTGAGTGCTGAGAACACAACAATGACCAGAAAAGGCAAAGACCCTGTCCTCACAGAGCATGGAGTGGGGGACAAGGACTCTCTCAGTGGGTATTGTAAGGATCAAATGAACACATGCATAACCAAAGAATCAGACATCTTAATCTGATTCATATCAGACAACTGTTTAACCCCAGTGACCTCTGAACTGCTACGGTCTCTCAGTCCTTTACCATTAAGATAAAAGTTCCTCTTGCAATGAGAAACCCGGGGGCCTGCTCTTGTCTTAAAGGTTGTCACAGGGCTTCTATTTTTCCTTGTTGCCCTTGACAGTGTTTATTCTTCTGCTTTTCATCTCGTGTCCTTTCTATGAGGCTCCCTTTTGAGAACTCTCTACTCCATGGTGAACATTGCCCAGTGCCCACTGTCCCCCAAAGGACAGGCTGTCATGGCTCAGTTGTCTTCTGAAGGTTTCAGACTATGGAGAAAAATTATGTCTCAGGGAAGCACAAAGCAGAAATCAGAATCAGGTGCCCAGAGCGATGGGGCTCATGGGAGGTGTTTGTCCGACAGAACCCTCATCAGAGTTTGGTTGGAAACCATCTACAGCCATACCCTCCGAACACGCTGATCTCCTCTGATCTCAGAATTTGGTTAGAGACCTTAGAGTTGTGGTGCAATGTTAGTGCCTTTGTTCCTATCTGTTTGTATGGCTTGGCTGCCTTTTGGTTCATTATAATTGGCACACTTCAGAGACTGAGAGTGTGGTTTGGCTCATAGTTGATTTTGCCCTAATAACAGACTATTGTTGAAAACGTATTTGCCCCTTGGGGTTTACTGCCCTGCCCCCTACCCCTCACCCTAATTTCCATGCATTGAATGTTTACCCTGTGCATGCCAGGCAATTATAACTCCTCCCCACATGACATGAGGGAAGAATTACTAGCTCTATTAGACAGATTAGGAAACCACAGCTCAAGGAAGGTAAGTTGCTGCAGCCACACCATTTTTGAGTGACGTATCTGGGTCTTAAACACTGCCCTCTATCATTTTCCTCAGCAAGAATTCCAGGAGGATTTAACCAGAAAAATACATATTGGGAGCCTTAAATGTTTGTCTCGCTTCCCTAGAGGCAGCATGAAAGGCGGGTAAACATATAGACCTGCAGGGCAGAGTGGCAGGTGTCGGCCCTTGCTCTCCAGTTACCAGCTATGAATTTTTGAACAAGTTAACTAAATTTTCTGTGTTGGCCTTTTCTCATCTGTGCAATACTAATATTTCTCTCATAGGCCGTTGGAAGACTCAAATGAGATGTTCCAGATTACATGCCAAACACCCAGAGGAGTAGAAGGCTCTGTTGCTAGTCATAATTATTAGGATTATTTTCATTCAACTGGTCACAGGATATAACTTGGCCCAGACTTAGCTGATTGACATTAGGGCCATCATTTAGGACTGCTTGTGCTGTGTGAAGCACAGCTCAAGAGTGTCATTCAGGTAGACTGTGGTGTGGACAGTGTTGCCTGGTGAGGCAAATGGGAGCAGCCCTCATCACAGAATCTATCTGCTTTCCCGGAGAGGTTTCAGGGTCTTTCCTCACTAACTCATCACATGCCCCCTTCTATAGAAATAACACAGCCCAGGGACAGCTCTCAGCTCAGCCTCACTAGGAGGGACTATGTCTCCATGCCGTCCCCAGGGCCAGCTGGCATATGAATGCAAACATCACCAGACAAGAGCCCAGAGCCTGGCGCTAATTCTGCAGAGAGCTGGGGTCAAACCCTCAGGTTGGAGTCACTGGCCAGCAACCCTTCCTGGCTGCATTCTAGAAAGGATTTTTGTGGCATTCTCAGGGATGGCTACATTGAAAATCAGACTGAAATATAGTTTGTTGTAAAGACAAGAGAAGAGTCATCAAGGAACTGGGAATGCTCTAATATCAGATCCACTCTTCTGATGGGGCTGGGAGGTTCTCCTCAGCCCCAGTCATTCTAATATCTAGAGATATTCACATAGCACTTTGCAGTGTAAAAATGGCTACAGAAAAAGTAGATTATAGAAATGTATAGTGCACTTGATTGCATTTGTGTTATGATAATCACAAGTCAATATGTTTCTAAATACACAAACAGATGATTGGAGGAAAATTCACTTAAATATCATCCAGTTATCTCTGGGTGGTAGAATTTGGTGCAGTATTTTTTTTTACTTTTTCATTGTAATTCTAAGTATTATAAAAACTTTTTTAAAACTAGAAGTATGTGGCTCAGCACCTGTGGCTCAAGTGGCTAAGGTACCAGCCACATACACCTAAGGTGGTGGGTTCGAATTCAGCCCGGGCCCACCAAACAACAATGATTGCTTCAACCAAAAAAATAGCTGGGCATTGTGGTGGGTGCCTGTGGTCCCAGCTACTTGGGAGGTGGAGGCAGGAGACTTGCTTGAGCCCAGGAGTTGGAGGTTGCTGTGACCTGTGATGCCACGGCACTCTACCCAGGGGGATAGCTTGAGGCTCTGTCTCCAAAAAATAAATAAATAAACTAGAAGTATGTGCCATTTTTATAAACTTAAAACAGAAAAGCTATTTTTTTTTGCAGTTTTGGCCAGGGTCAAGTTCAAATCCACCACCCCCAGTATATGGGGCCGGTGCCCTTCTCCTTGAGCCACAGGCACGACCTAGAAAAGCTATTTTTTTTTAAGACAGAGCCTCAAGCTGTCCCCCTGGGTAGAGTGCCATGGCATCACACTCACAGCAACCTCCAACTCCTGGGCTCAAGTGAGTCTCCTGTCTCAGCCTCCCAAGTAGCTGGGACTACAGGCGCCCACCACAACGCCTGGCCATTTTTGGTTGCAGCCATCATTTGTTGTTTGGCGGGCCCAGGGTGGGGATTCAAACCTGCCACCTTAGGTGTATGTGGCTGGCACCTTAGCTGCTTGAGCCACAGGCGCCGAGCCAGAAAGCTATTTTTTAAAGGGACAATTACACACATCTCTTTTGATATGTATGTAACCTTAGGCAAGTCAGCTAACTTCTCTGTGCCTCTGTTTCCTCATTATAAAATGGAAATTAATAATTTCTACTTCACGAGACTGAGAAGATTAAATGTGTTAACATGTCAGTGCTATTTGCATTAGTCAGGGTTTTACAGAGAAATAGAATCAATAGGATATACATATATTTATTATAGGAGACATATACATGCCTGGCAATACATTAAACTGACAATTAATTGGCTACTAAACTCAATGTTGGGTGTAAAATGCTTCAGTTAGGTAATTTTCCAGGATATATACATATTTAGAGAGAGGTAACTATATATATGTGTATATATATCTATACTTCAGTTATATACAGTATATATATCCAGGATATATATACACATGCTCACAGGGGGGTGGGGGTGGGGCTGGGGAGTTGGGGGAGGGGAGGATGTGCGCACACGCACGCACACACACATATATGAAGAGAGAGGTTTATTACAGGAATTGACTCACATGATTATAGAACAGTGGTTCTCAATCCTCCTAATGCTGCAGCCCTTTAATACAGTTCCTGTGGGTTGCAACCCGCAGGTTGAGAACCGCTATTACAGAGGCTGAAAAGTCCCACAGTCTGCCATCTTCAAGCTGGAGAACCAGGAAAGCCAGTCCAGAAGCTTGAGAACCTAGGGACCAATGGTTTAAGTATTTGGTCCACGTCCAGAGGCCCAAGAACAAGGAGCACTAAAATCCCAGATAAAACAGATTTTGTTCCAGTCAGGCCCTCAGTGGATTGGATCATGCCCACCCACATTGATGGGGGCAGATCTTCCTTACTTAGTCCAACCAATTCAAATGCCAGTCTCTCAGAAACACCCTCATAACCATACTCGGAAATCACCTTTTACTAGCTATGTAGGCATTCCTTAGACCAGTCAAGTTGTCATATAAAATTAACCATCACACTATTGTTATTATTATTATTGTGGTGGTGGTGGTGGTAGTTGGTATTATTTTTATTATTTTTTGTTTTTGAGACAGAGCCTCAAGCTGTCCCCCTGGGTAGAGTGCTATGGCATCACAACTCACAGCAACCTCCAACTCCTGGGCTCAAGCGAGTCTCCTGCCTCAGCCTTCCAAGTAGCTGGGACTACAGGCACCCGCCACAAAGCCTGGCTATTTTTTGGTTGCAGCTGT
>CAUYTI010102917.1:0-57769 GCA_963575145.1 Galago senegalensis | reverse complement strand
CTGCAACCAAAAAATGGCCAGGCGTTGTGACGGGCGCCTGTATTCCCAGCTAGTTGGGTGGGTGAGGCTGGTGACTCACTTGTGCCCTGGTGTTGGTGGTTGCTTTGTGCTGTGATGCAATGGAACTCTACCCTGGGGGTTTGCTTGTGGCTATGTATAAAAAAAAAAAAAAAAAACCAAACCAAAACTGTATCCGTCAAACAGCTCTCTATTTCTTCCCTTTTCCCCTCAGCACCCACCTTCCTACTTGCAGGCGGGTTTTTTGTTTTTTGTTTTAGAGACAGAGTTTCACTTTATTGCCCCTGGTAGAGTGCTGTGCTGTCACAGCTCACAGAAACCTCCAGCTCTTGGGCTTAGGCGATTTTCTTGCCTCAGCCTCCCAAGTAGTTGGGACCACAGGTGCCCGCCACAACTCCTGGCTATTTTTTTTGTTGCAGTTTGGCCGGGGCTGGGCCTGAACCCGCCACCCTTGGCATATGGGGCCGGTGCCCTACTCACTGAGCCACAGGTGCCATCCGAGTTTTTTTTATTTTTTGAGACAGTCTTACTCTTAACTATGTCACCCTTAGTAGAGTGCCGTGGTGTCAGAGCTCACAGCAACCTCAAACTTTTGAGCTCAAGCGATTCTCTTGCCTCAGCCTCCCAAGTAGCTGGGACTACAGGCACCCACTGCAATGCCTGGCTATTTTTTTGGTTGCCATTGTCATTGTTGTTTTAGCTGGCCTGGGCCAGGTTCAAACACCAGCCCCGTGTGTATGCCTGGCACCCTACCCACTGAGCTACAGGTGCCGCCTCTACTTGCAGTCTTAGAAACTTGGTACTCTGGCCACCTCATCTAAGTGTGATCATGCAGTGCATTTTGTGACTTCTTTGACTGAATGTAGTGTCCTTAAGGTTTATCCACATTGTAGCAGGAGTCAGAATTTTTCTTTTAGGCTGAATAATTCTGTGGCTATACCACATCTCTGTCTGTTCACCCATCAGTGGACATTCAGGTTGTATCCATGATCCAGCTGTTTTGAATAATGCTGCTGTGAACATAGGTGTATAAATACTTTCTCTTCCAGCCCTTTTGGGTATATACCCAGGAGTGGAATTGCCAGGTCACCTGCCGATTATATTTTTAATTTCTTAAGGCCCCACCATACTGTTTTCCATGCACACTTTTACGTTCCCACCAGCAGAGCGCAAGTGTTCCCGATTATCCACATTATCGCCAACACTTGTCATTTTCTGGGTGATTTCACATAGTGGCTGTCCCAGTGGGTGGGAGA
Organism: Galago senegalensis; assembly: GCA_963575145.1. Lineage (NCBI taxonomy): Eukaryota > Metazoa > Chordata > Mammalia > Primates > Galagidae > Galago > Galago senegalensis. The sequence goes on along the minus strand of CAUYTI010102917.1, from coordinate 56,495 downwards.
TGAGATCTCATCTGGGCTTTGATTTACATTTCCCTGATGACTAGTCCCGCTGAGTACCTTTTCATGTGTGCATTGGCCATTTGTACACCTTCTTTAGAATAGTGTCTACTTCAAATTCTTTGCCCATTTTGTAACCAGGTTATTTTGCTGTTTGGGTTGTAGGAGTTCTTTATATATTCTAGATGTTAACCCCTTTTAGAGAAATGACCGTAAATGCGCTGCATTCTCTCCTGTTCTGTAGATTGCTCTGTATTCTGTTGTGTCGAGTCACAGAAGTTTTCGATTTTGTTATAGTCCAGTTTATCTGCTTTTGCTTTTGTTGCCTATGCTTTTGGTATTGTATGCAAGAAATTATCACCAAATCCAATGTCATGAAGTTTTTTCTCGGGTTTCTCTGAAGAATTTCAGAATTTTAGCCCTTAAATTTAGATTTTTGATCTATTTTGAGTTAATTTTTATAGTATGAGGTAAGGGAGAAACTATACATTAAGATTGTGATCAGGTGGGATGGCTCACTCCTGTCCGCGAGGTCAGGACAAGAGGATTGCATATGGCCAGGAGTTTGAGACCAGCCGGGCAGCATAGACCCCATCACTACAAAAAGTGAAAATTGGCCAGGTGTGGGGGCTCGCACTTTAGTCCCAGCTACTCAGAAAGCTGAGATAGGAGGACTGCTTGAGCCCAGGAGTTTAGGCTGCAGTGAGCTGTGATTACACCCCTGCCTTCCAGCCTGGGTAGCAGAACAAGTTAAAAAAATAAAAAGCATTTTAAGATTTTAAGATGTTTTCCATCTTCAATATTGTATTTTCCTCCCATTTTGCCTTTTGATTTTGTTTGGTGATGTCTGTATAGGTGTTGAAAATGTTTGTAGGGTCAAATATATCCATTTTTTACTTTTTATGGTTCTGTCTTTGAGAGTCCAGCTCAGGCTTTCTCTCTCAAACCTTCTGGGTTTTATTTATTTATGAGGCAGTCTTGCTCTGTCTCCCCAGTAGAGTGCAGTGGGGTCATCATAGTTCACAGCAAACTCAAGCTCCTTGGTTCAAGCAGTCCTCCTGCTTCAGCCTCCTCAGTAGCTGGGACTATAGATGGCCACGGCAACTTTTTCTCTTGTTGGTAGAGATGGGGTCTCCGTCTTGCTTAGGCGGGGCTTGAACTGAACTTAGGCAGTCCTCCCAGCTGGGCCTCCCAGAGTGCTGGGATTACAGGTGAGGGCTACTGCACCCAGCTGGGTTTTATTTCTTAAGCATAAATCATTCTCCTTGCCCTTTCCCATTCCCATGTCCCTTCCTTGCTAACTTTTGACACTTTGTTTTATTGCCCCAGGTGACAACATGTACAGCTGCGAGCGGTGTAAGAAGTGAGTGTGTGTTCCAGGGCCTCTCCCTGACTTCCCATTTTTAACATGGGGGCTCCCTCAGAAAACCCAATCTAGCCCTCCAGGAAGTACCCTGGGTGGGGGCCTGCTCCCTGCCTCTGCACCCCACACTGGACACTGACCTCACTCGTGCTGTCCCCTAGGCTGCGGAACGGAGTGAAGTACTGCAAAGTCCTGCGTCTGCCCGAGGTGAGCGGGAGGCTCCTCCATGCCAGTGTCTCATGGCGTGCCAGGCCACTGTAGTGCCATGAAGCCTGATCCCCTTCACCTCTGCAGTTCTGCACTGTGGGGGCCCAGGCAGGCTGTTGCTTTGGCTGAGAGACCTCTTGGGAAAGGCAGCAGGGGCACGTTTTCCAGTTTGTGACTTGGTGCCCTCTCCCTTTATGGTCTCAGCTTGTTCATCTCTCAGCATGTTTTGTGAGAGCCCATGGGAGGTGGGTATAGAAGAGGTGCAGAGGCACTGCCTCAGGTAAGACAGGTGCAGGTTCCCCTGTTGTTAGCAGGGGACAGTCCCTCTGGACAGCAGAGTCCAGAAGTGTGGCTCACCGTGAGCCTGATATGGCTCCCACATGTAATTCTTTGTTCCTGTGGAGTCAGCTGGCCGAGGCTGACTGGGCCAAGGGTCCCTTCTGTGCCAGGTCAAGTGCAAGGGTCCCTGTGGAGTCAGCTAGCCAAGGCTTCTGTGCCAGATCAAGTGCAAGGGCGTTTATAGCAGGTGATCCAGGCCTGACCAGCATACTCCCTCTCCACCCCCTCCAAAGATTCTCTGTGTTCACCTGAAGCGCTTTCGGCACGAGGTCACATACTCGTTCAAGATCAGCAGCCACGTATCCTTTCCCCTGGAGGGGCTTGACCTGCGCCCCTTCCTTGCCAAGGAGTGCACATCTCAGATCACCACCTATGACCTCCTCTCTGTCATCTGCCACCACGGCACAGCAGGCAGTGAGTATCACCCTGTCCCTACCCCCACCCCCCACCTCCCAGGGTCCCTGTAACATGCCTGCTCTGCTGCCACAGGTGGGCATTATATCGCCTACTGCCAGAACGTGATCAATGGGCAGTGGTATGAGTTTGATGACCAGTATGTCACCGAGGTCCATGAGACAGTGGTGCAGAATGCTGAGGGATACGTGCTCTTCTACAGGTCTGTGGAAGGGCAGCAGTCGCCCCAGTCCCCGGGACCCGTGGGCCTGGACACCCTGCCCCTGCCCCTGGGTGTAGTGGGAAGGGGCCTGGAAGGTGTGAGCTGGGAGAGGGGTTTGGAGTTTTTCTTGTTTTGTGTTTGGTTTTGTTTTTTTTGAGGCAGAGTCTTACTCTGTCACCCTGGGTAGAGTGCCATGGCGTCATAACTCAGAGCAACCTTAAACTCTTAGGCCAAGCAATCCTCTTGCCTCAGCCTCCCGAGTAGCTGGGACTATAGGCGCCTGCCATGATGCCTGGCTCGTTTTCCTATTTTTTAGTAGAAATGGGGTCTCCTTCTTGCTCAGGCTCATCTTGAACTCCTGAGCTCAAGCAGTCCATCCACGTTGGCCTCCCAGAGTGCTGGGATTACAGGCTTCAGCCATGGCTCCTGGCCAAGGATTTGGGTTTTTAAGAAAGAGCCCTCTGGCTGCTGTGGGGAGCCAAGGCGCAGGGTTGACCTTTCTGTGGGGTCCCACAGTCAGAGTAGGGTCAATTACCAGGGTGTTCAGGAGGGTGGTGAGCAGTGCTGGACAGGCATGCTGGGGTGGGGGAGGCTCTGTGCACACTGGCACAGCAGTGGCCTGGGCACAGAAACTCCCTCCCCCCTCCCCCTAGGAAGAGCAGTGAGGAGGCAGTTCGCCAGCGGCAGCAGGTGGTGTCCCTGGCTGCCATGCGGGAGCCCAGCCTGCTGCGGTTCTACGTGTCCCGTGAGTGGCTCAACAAGTTCAACACCTTTGCAGAGCCAGGCCCTATCACCAACCAGACCTTCCTCTGCTCTCATGGAGGTGAGGCGCCCTCCCTGTGGTGGGAGTACGTGAAGGGCAATGTGTGGCCAGCTAAACCCCAGTTTTCCCCTCCCTGTGCTCCTTCCCCAGGCATTCCACCTAACAAGTACCACTACATTGATGACCTGGTGGTCATCCTGCCCCAGAACGTCTGGGAGCACCTCTACAATAGGTGAGTGCTAGAGCTGGCCTCAGTCCAGCCCAACTGCACAGGGGAGGAAGAAATCCACCAGGACCCCATGCCGTCCTGCCGTGGGCAGTGGCAGCCCCTCCTCCAGTTGTGTCTCACTGAAATGGCCATGTTGTTTGTGGGAGCCCAGTTGGGTCCTTCCAGTTACAAAGGACAGAGACTGGTCCAAGCAAAAGTATGCACATTAGCCTGTTACAGGGAAAGTCCTGGGGGTGCTGGCCTCAGGGCAGGGGCTGGTGGGTGGCAGGGCTTCTCTCTGCCCTGTACTTGGCTCAGGTGGCTTTTGGTTTGGGCTGCAGGGTGGGGGCAGCTGATCTAGTCTGGGGGCTTCTACATTCAGGTCTGCCAGGACCAAAGTCTCTTCCATAGGGACCAACCTAGGCCTTGGTCACTCTGAAGCCAGGAGGGTGGTGTCTGTCACTGCTGGGGTATGGTCAGACAAGCCTGGAGGGGAGGCCTACCACATCTCCCTGGGGGCTCTGCTGCCCCCAGTGCCAGTCAGAAGTAGGTGTCTCCCAGCCCAGCTGCCAGTGGGCAAGTCAGGAACTCTGGGAGATGGGTCCCCAAATCCTGTGGCGTCCTTGGGACACTTACCCTCATACCTGCAGCCTCTCTGTGACGTTGTCCTAAGGGTGCAGCTAGGGCAGTTCTTGGCCAACATGGCTCCTGCCTAGCAGCCAGCAGAGGAGGCCTTTGTCCTCCAGTCCCCAGGGCAGGAAGGTTCTGCTGGGTCCTGTGTGCATGGTGCCCATGCCAGCCTGGTGAAACAGCCCTGTGAGGAGGACAGATGAGCACCACAGGCCTTCAGGGTGCTGGGGTAGGGCAGGAGGAGCCTGCCAGGTGGAGGCTGGTCCCCCACCTCCTCTCAGGGCTTGTGCTTCTCTCCTTCCCACCCTGGTGCAGGTTTGGGGGCGGCCCTGCCGTGAACCACTTATATGTGTGCTCCATCTGCCAGGTGGAGATCGAGGCACTGGCCAAGCGCAGGAGGACAGAGATTGACACCTTCATCAAGGTACACCTGGGAGGGGTCACACAGGGACCTGGAGACAAAGGGCCCTGAGCCGTCGGGCTCTGTTCTGCAGGCAAATAGATGGATAAGATGTTTAAGAGGGCTTTTCCTGGGTTTAGCTCGTTAGGGCCCAGCACTTAGTGCCACCAAGCAGCTAGTGAAGGAATAGAGCAAGTATGTCCTGTTGTCCACTTTGGCTCTATCACCTGGGGCTGATAGCTGTTCACTGTGGAGCTGTGTGCTGTGGGACATTTAGCAGCATCTCTGGCCTCTATCCATTAGATGCCTGTGACAATCTAAGTGACTCCCAGACATTGCCAGGCCTGTCAGTGAAAAAAGCAAATTACGGGACAGGACTCAGTGTGATCCCATTTAGAGGAGGGATTTCTGCGACAGAAACTGTGTGTGAGTGCCCAGCTGCCAAGCACACGCCCTCCCTGTAGCAGTTGCTTCTTTTCCTTCTTTTTTTTTATATGAGACAGAGTCTCATTATGTCACCCTTGGTAGAGTGCTGTGGCGTCATAGCTCATAACAACCTCAAACTCTTGGGCTTAGGCGATTCTCTTGCCTCAGCCTCCCAAGTAACTGGCACTACAGGTGCCCGTCACAATGCCTGGCTATTTTTTGTTGTTGTCGTTGTTGTTTAACAGGCCAGGGTCCGGTTCAAACCCACCAGCCCTGGTGCATTTTCCTGGTGCTATAACCACTGAGCTATGGGCACTGAGCCTTACGGTGTTGCTTCTAATGGATTTGTCACAACGATGGAGGGGGACGGGGTGCAGTGAGCTGAGGGCCTGTAGGGCCCACACAGTGGCCAAGCCCTTGGGCCATCTGCTCAGCTCCTAGACAGATGGGCCTAGATTCAGCCCAAGACAGGTAGAAGGTCAAGGCCATCTAGAAGACCCTGAGGGACTTGGCACTTTGTGGCCCTCAGAAAATAATGCTGTAAGAACAATCAGTGATGTGAGCAAAAGACGTGTGCTAGTGGGCGGAGAAGCCGTGTCTACCATGTGATTTCAGTGGGCTTACAAAAGTTATTTTTTTTTATTAAGTCATATATACATAGATCATGAATACATTTATGGATATGTGGGATACAATGTGTTGATTTTTTAATACAATTTGGAATGCTTACATCAAACTAATTAATATAGCTTTTGACTCATTTACTTGATTACTGTGTTAGGACATTTATGTTCTATATTTGATAGATTTGACTTGTACCCTTGCAATATGCTCCAGAGGTGTGATCCCACAGTTTACCCTCCCTCTATCAAACCTCCCTTTTCCCCTCCCTTCTCACTCCATTTCTCTCCTTCATCCTGGGCTATAGTTGTGATCTATCTTTCATAAGAAAGTGTGAGTAGGCTTGGCGCCTGTGGCTCAAGCGTTAAGGTGCCAGCCACATACACCTGAACTGGCGGGTTTGAATCCAGCTTGGGCCCACCAAACAACAATTATGGCTCAACCAAAATATAGCCAGGCGTTGTGGTGGGCACTTGTAGTCCCAGCTACTTGAGAGGCAGAGGCCGGAGAATCGCTTGAGCCCTGGAGTTGGAGGTTGCTGTGAGCTGTGATGCCATAGCACTCTACTTGGGGCGACAGTTTGAGGCTCTGTCTCAAAAAAAAGAAAGTGTGAGTAAATATATACAAAAGTTATTGGAAAGAGGCTCACAGAATGTTCCCTGTGGTCCTCTGAGTGCTGGGATTGCTCATTGTCTTTGAACATGCCTAGGAATTAGAAATTTTCTACTTTGAGTGTCAGATGTTCTTGTGAGGGATGTGGTGGGGCCCTTGGGAAATTCATGGTAGAGGTAAACAAGATGCTGACCCTGTCCTCCTGTTTCCTTCCGTCCCCACCACCTTGCCCAGCTGAACAAGGCATTCCAGGCTGAGGAGTCCCCTAGTGTCATCTACTGCATCAGCATGCAGTGGTTCCGGGAGTGGGAGGCCTTCGTCAAGGGGAAGGACAGTGGTGAGTCAGGGCCTGGCACTCAGGCCGGGAGACCATGGATGCTGGCAGATGAGGGTGGCTTGAGGGAGGTCTTGGATCCTCTTGTGGTGCCTGGGGCCTATGTTTCCCTCTGGGGCTGAGCAGAGAGCATGGATGGTCTTCTACCCCAAGCTGGGACTGCTGGTCCCCGCTCCAAGTCAGGCTGTGGTTCTGCTGAGCCTCACTGCTTTGGAGAGTGGCAGGAGACGCACTCGTCCCGTCCCCTACAGGTGCCCAGAGCAGACTGCTGTCCTTAGGGATTCTGTTGCCTTAGGTTATAGGTTTTGGCTGATAGATGGCTCCAGACTTTCAAGGAATGACTTGGACAATGTCGTCTGATCCTTCGATTGACAGAGACAGAAACAGGGAGTCCCAGGGTCCCCCCATATCCCCAGCAAAGAGCAGTTAAGCTGAGCCTTGGCTGCCCATGGCCACCCTCAAACCCCTCACTTGGCTTCCAGACCTGGGTTTGGGGCCCCTGCAGGGTTGGCAGAGCCAGCATGTCCCGTGCACAGGGTGTTTGATGTTTGGGCAGGACACAAGCACCAACCAGTCTGCGGTTGCTGAGTATTAAATGTGACAGAGCCTGGGAAGAGGGCCTTGCAAGGGTAGCTGTGTCAGATTAGGATGCTGCCACTTGCCACTGGCTCCTGCAACAACATGCTGGTGTCTGAAACTGTCATGTGTGTCCTAGAAACTCCTTCTGTGGGGTCCAAGGTTGCCTCGGCCCCTCCTACCCCCTGCAGTGGAGTGTTTGGTACCCAGGTTCCTTGTCCCATTAAAGTCTTCCTGCCAACCCTGAGGCCTAGGCAGCCTCTGTGGCCTGTACTCTTCTGAGTGTCACCTGAGAATGGCTCTGGTGGGAGTCGGGAGGGGCTGGGGCGCTGAGCCCATCGTGTCTGTTCTAGAGCCCCCTGGGCCCATCGACAATAGCAGGATCGCGCAGGTCCGAGGAAGCGGCCATGTCCAGCTGAGGCAGGGTGAGTCTGCCCGGACCTCCAGACACTCTGTCCTCCTGGCTACTTAGGAGCTGCCCAGTCTTTGTCCCATCCAGAGTCAGGAGCTTGGCCTCTGCCTCGGTCCTGCAGGCCCTGTAGCCCTCCCACCTTTTCCACTGGCTACTGTCTGTTCTGTATTGCCATCAACCCTATCCCTGAGAAACAAGGGACACAGCCAGGGATTGTGTCCTTTGGGGCCTCTGAGGCAAAATGAATGATGTTCCCAGAAATGCTGAGACTTGACATTTGACGGCTCTGTATAGCTGCCTGGTGGTCATCCCTCCCCACCCAGCCCCTGCCCAGCTCTGCCTCTGTGCCTGGCAGGAGCTGACTATGGGCAGATTTCTGAGGAGACCTGGGCCTACCTGAACAACCTGTATGGAGGTGGCCCTGAGATCGCCATCCGACAGAGCGTGGCCCAGCCACAGGACCCAGAGAGCTTACACGGGGAGCAAAAAATTGAAGCTGAGACCCGGGCCCTATGACTTGTGGACCAGACTGTAAGTGGCCCCATCTGGGCCCCTCCAGGGAACTTGGGTCCTTTCCTCTCCTCTAGATACCCTGTCCTGTCCCCTTGAGTATCCAAAGAGAACATCCCTGAACATCCCTTCCTCAAGGCTGGGGGAGGAACTGTGGATGTGCCCACAGGCCTTGAGTTTTCCTTCTTCCTGTGGAGGGTGTGCGAGCAGCCTCCATAGACACCCTGGTGTTTAAGGACATGGGATGTGGTGTGGCCCAGTGAGCAGTGCTGCACTTGGAGCACGTTCACGTCAGGCTTGTCTAAACAATCAAGACTCTGTGACGTTAATTTGGGTCTTTGTCCTAGCAGCGCCTACGCCAGTCATTGTTATCGTTGTGTCCCTCAAACCTGCCGCCTTGCTGCCTCGGGCCCAGCTTTTGTTCCTGGGGCCTGGTGCTGTTCCTCTGTCAGAGGCTGTGACCTGGGGTGGAGTTGCTGCTGCTTCACAGGCATTTTCCCCAAAGATGTGCAGAGGATGCTGGTCGGAGCAGGCGAGGAGCGGCTGAAAGCTCCAGGCAGTGAGGGGCTCACCCCAGCCTTTCCTGATGGCCCTGCTTCATCCATGCATCTCTTCCTCATCACCAGAAAGGCTCCTGAAGTCCTGGGCGTTTGCAGCGGTTTTGCGCAGGCTAGAGGCTAGACTCAGTAACTGGCACACACCAGTAGGGGCGCTCAGAGGGAGCCAGTGTCTCTGTCACACTGAGCCTCCCCTGGACGGGCTGTCATTCACTTTGCAGCTCCATAGACTCCCCATGGAGTAGTTGCTGAGCCCCTCCAGGGACCCAGACAAGAAACAGATACCTCATGCCGCTGTCATTTGCTGCTACTGCAGCTTCCCTGGGTGCTGGTACTGGAGAAACTGGCTTCCGTCCTGCCCGCTCAGGGCCTGCCCAGCACACCAAAGCCAAGGCTTGTTTCCAGAGGCATCCCAGCCCTGGGGAGCCAGGTGGGGGTGGGAGCCCTGGCCCCAAGCCCCCAAAGTACTGTGGCCTCGGGGTTCTGTGGAGGCAGGTGTTGGGGGATTCAGCAGGTAGTTCCAGCAGAGGCGCTTCTGGGATCCTTTACCAGAACCCTGTCCTTCCCACCAAGGCAGGCAGCCCCCTGGGGTATTTCTTGGCCTTGGCCACCATCTTCTGAGAGTGGCCACTGCAGAGTCCGCTGTGCAGGTTGTGCTGTGCGTGTGCTGGGTCTAGCTTGTATTCAGAATGTCGTAATAAACACCGATACATCCCCTGCAGCTCATACTGCTGCCTCTGTGGTCACTGCAGTTGATTTCTGTCCCCACCCTAGGGGCAAGCCGGGAGGGTCTTCTGTCCTCACAGGCCTTCGGAGCTATGGAGGTCATGTCACAAATGACCAGTGCAGGAGGGGTCTTTGACTTCTGAAGCTCGAGCCTGTCTACACCGAGGGTGCTGAGTTGACGGGGAGAGATGGCCAGGGCCTCTGTTCACACTCATCAGCAACTTGCCTTTCCTGGAACCAGCTGCTGCCCAGAGAAGCAGAGTCTGGTGTGAGCAATGGGTGAAGCCAGACAACCCACAGGCTGGCCCCCACTGGCCACTGAGATAAGCAGCCACCTGCCTGCAGGCCCCAGGCTCCTGATGGGGCCAGTCCTTTCTATACTGCAGCCTCTGCTGTCCACGCCAGCTGGTCTCTGATGCTGGTGTTTTACAGCTCCTGCCTTTTTGGGGGGTGGTTTACTGCGGGAGCTTTTTGGGAGGACAGGAGAACTTGAGATTTTATATATTACCTTAAAAACACATGTAAATTCCCATAAGATATGAGCATACAGAAACATGTTCAACATGAAGGGTGACCAGGGCCTGCCCATTGGGGCCCTCTGGTCATCTGCCGCCTTGTCTCATCTCGGAGCTGTCCCCTTGCCTCCATTTCCCTCATCCCTCTTACTATGGAGTATTTTTACCTTGGCTCACATTTGAAGGTCATATACTTATGAAATGCCATGGTACATGTTTCATGACTAACTTCTTGTTTAACATGGAAGATGAGAACGAATTTTGTCTAGAGGATTTATTTTGGAGGTTTGGAGACATTTCTTGCACTACAGGAAGGTGGGATAGAAATAAGCACCACTTTGTCTTAAACTGTTTCTTTGTTTCCGCCTTGAAACATACCTGGCTCTTGCAGGCTCAGTCAAACTCAGATGCTAGAATTTGAAGCCAAAATACAAGTCTGTGGTGGTTCACCTCAAACAAGTGGGAGTAAAAAGTGCTCAGTGGCCAGCGACTCTGTGCCCCAGGCTCTGCCTCTAGTGCATTGCTCTGCAGCTGGGCCTGGAGCCAACAGCGCCTCTGAGGGGCCAGCCAGGAAGCCACCCTGCAGCCCCAGAGGGGAGTGTCTGCGGTCTAGCACTGGCAGGCCTGTCCTGCCTGTGATTCTTCTCACAAACCTGCCTCAGAAAGTACATCTGCAAGGTGTAGCCACCCCAAAAGTGTAGCTTTCTTCCTTTGTTCTGTTGTAAATTCAGTGCCAATGAAAATTAGCCTGACCCCAAGAGCTGATGCTGAGAGAGCCTTATTCTACACCTATTCAGCACCCGAGAGCCTGGGGGAAGTGAGTGAGGTTTGGGAATCACACCTCCCTCTGGCTATTCCTGCTACAACTTTACCTAGGAAAAGAAACTTGTTTCCTGGAACAGGGGTGAGATAGTGCACAGGAATTTTTTTTTTAAAGATACTAAGTCTCATTCTTATCCACCGCCACCCCCGCCACACCCCCACCACCCGCTGGGCCGCAGCGGTGTGATTACAGCTCACTATAACCTGGAACTCCTGGTCTCAAGTGATCCTCCTGCCTTGGCCTTTAGAGTAGCTGGGACCACAGGCCAGCTCAAGTGCAGTAGAAACTTAACACCTGTGGGGAAAGCTATGACAAAGGGCAGTAAACACTGTGGGCAAGTTACGTTCTGGAAAGTGACTTCAGGAATGTTAGGATGCAGCCTTTGGGTCTTGTTTTGATATGACACCAGCCCAGTCGAGAGAGCATTTGGAGAGCTGGACCTAGGAAAGGCTTCACCCGTGTCAGCTCAGGGACACTGCCCCCCCCGAGCCTGTCCTGAGGTAGGGTGCCCGGGGTGGAGAGGATCCTTCCCTGTTCCCCAGCTGGGGAGAGTGGGTCCCAGTGAGTTTCTTCACACAGCTTCTGGCCCCTTAGACCGGAAAACAAAGGTATGTGGGGCCCTATCTAATGCTTCTGCTGAATCTTTTGTGGCCCAGAAATGTCCCCCGCTGATGTTACAAAACTGGATAGTGTTTAAATCAAGGGGGCACTCGAGCCCTCTCACATCAGTCTCAGAGGGTGCTGGCGTCACAGATTACCACCCTTCTCAGAAAAGGGCACAGCACCCAGGGAGCAAGTCTCATCTATAAGCAAGGAAGACTGGGCTTATGGCTTGGGACCTGCTCTTTCCCTCCACTATCCATTTTGGCAGTAGCAATTCACAGCAGCAATCCAGAGTTTGATTTCCAGGCTGTCCCATGAATTTAAAAATTTCAGAATATCTTTTGCTTTAATAAAAAAAAAATGAGGGGCTATAATTGAACCTTCTGCCATCTTCCATTTCTGGTCACCCCTCAGAGGGCCCTCCTCACCCACACTCTGCCTCCTGCTACCACGAGGGGGTGCCACTGAACCCTGCAGACAAGCTGCTGCCCAGGCCAGGTGCACCCAGGGCAGGTTGTAGAGGCGGGGTGCCCAGGCGGGCTGGTATTTCCTGACCTACCAGAGAAGCCTGACCCACAAGTCTGTGGCCTGTCTGAGTCAGGAGTTTGCTTGAAACTGGCTTCAAGAGCCTTCCCCAGTGCACCCCAAAAGGAATTGTGTGGGAGCACATCGCCTAGTTGCTTCCACTGTTCCCAACCTGTGAGGAATGCTGGCCACACCCAAGGAAACCGAGGCCCAAATCAGCAGCAGCAGCTCCAGGCACCTCAGCAGTCACCGAGGACCACGAATTCTTGGTGGTTCTGCCACTGTGGTTCCCCAGCCCATCCCCAGCTGCTGATTTTCCTTCAGCTCTAAAACACCTTAGGGAACAGAGGCGTGGGGACCAAGCAATCCTACCTCCTCCAAAACGCTGGGGTGAAACTCAAAGGTGCCTGTGGGCACAGGGCCCACCCTTTCTAGTTGTCCCAAACTGCTCCTCACTGCCTGCAGCTTCTACAGACACTAGTGATTCCAGTCAAGCTACCAAGAGTGCTGGTGATGCCAGATCATCCCTGAGATTCAAGCCTGCTCACATTTCACCACCTCTCCCTGCCCTACCCAAGAATAGCGCCCCCAAAGGCCAGTCACCAGCAGAATCCGCATGCTAAAAACAAAACCCCTAGGAGCCTCCAAAATACCTGCACCTGAATTTCACATCAGCATGCCCCAGCCTCCCTCTCAGTGGGTGGGGCTGGTATTTATTTAGAGCTATCTAGGTTGCCAGCCCCCCCACCCCAGAGGACTCCAACACCAGACTGCTTCCATGAGAACAGACCCATGACGCCGTGCCAGAAGTTATACTTTTATTATATTTAACATTCAGAGGATTAACATGTAGTTACAAGGTCAACAGAAGCCTTCCAATGGAAGCACTTTATTTGGTTGAATTCCATCTCCAGAGACAAATGGGCGATTCCAGGACCTTCACTCTGTCAACGGACCTGCACAACAGTGGAATGCCTCCAAAGTTGAGAATTAGTGCAACATGTATAAAGTTTAAAGGTGCTCAACATCACGTTAAAATACAATTTTGAATTGTTTTAATAGAAGTTTTTGGATGACATAAGCATAGGAGGCAGAGCCAGTAAGAAACATGAAACCAAAATTTCTGGAAAAATAGTATCAACAGAACATTTTTTATGTTGTGTAACTTTCTTCTATAATTATAGACGTTACCAAAAGGCGTTAGAGGCCTCTGTGCTGCGCTGGTTAGACAAGCTACCGGCTTATCTACTAGATGATAAAAACTCACAAAGGAAAATCCCATCACAGCTTCCTATGCCTTTTAATTTTTTCCCATCCTGCATTGGAAAAACTGGGTAAATGACAGTTCCTCTCTTTCATTTTGTTTTTAAGTCGTTTTCAGGGCAGGTTCTTTTACAATTAGTCATCTTACAACAAAACTATTTTTAGCATTGGCGGGGAAATGACAAGCAGTGGCCAAAGGTAGGGTGGAGAAGCTTGTAGGGAAGCCCACGTTCCTATTCTGTGTGGCTGCCCCTAACAACACAGAAACAATGTCACGGGATTCCCGGAGTCACTGACTCCCTTACTGAGCCCAGATGGGCAGCAGCGCCCTTCCCCCAGCCATGCAGACCAAAGGGGCAAACACCACAGCTGAACATTTAAAAGCAATCGTCAGCCATTCATTTTTGGATGCAGATGGTACAGAATGTTAAAACAAAGATGCCAGGGGACACAAGAGGATACAAGCATATCCTATCTCAGATGTGACAGACATTAAAAGAACAAATCACTATAGCTTCTACCTTCCCCCCTATGCTGTGAGAAATGAATCCGTCCTGACCCATGATAGGAAAGATGCACTGCACATGCATTCTCCAGGTTCTAAAATCAGATTTTAAAAAACCCTTTAGCATCCTTGCAGAGTGCAGAGTGGTCTGCTTGACTTGTGAAGTTCAGAAGTTCCTGGAGATTCCCATTAGCTGTGTGGACAGAGGGGCCCCTTGGCAGAGCAGTGGGGCCCGCCACATTGGCCATGCACCTGCTGCTTCGCAGGGACAGACTCGAGGCCCCGACTCTTCCCACCCTCCAGCACCCCGGCTTCCATTTAACCCACAAAACCCATTCTCTGCTGTGGCTGATGTGTGAGCCTTGACTGGGTTGCCCTTGCAGAGATGGGGAGCCCCGAGACTCCTGGGGCTGCACAGGTTCCCCGGTGAGCAGCGCCAGCACCCAGGGCTGGGCCTCACTTTGGGGGAAGAAAGAGCGAGAGAAGGCTCATGTGCTCATGTTTCCTCTTCAGCTGCTCGCCTTGGCACATCCTTGCTGTGATTCTAGTTCCTGAGGGCTGACAGAGCTGCTCCTGAAGGGTGGCATGTAGTTAGCCCCGCTTTGCAGAGAGGAGTCATCTCCTACACGGGATGAACCACGAGCGAAGGCAGGCCCAACTATTTGTCCCTCCAGCTCCCATGGGACTTTCTTGTCTTAGATTCATCAACATCAAGAAGAATTGAGGATGACAGAGGTGACCACCTACTCACCAAAAGCCAAACAAAAGAATAAAGGTGCCTGGCTCCATCCTTAGGTGTCTGCTGGCGACCTTGTTCTCAAAAACGCATAGCCAATTAATCCTCTTGACTGTTTCTGCACCAAGTAAGAAGAGAGACTGAGCTGCTCTAAGGCGAGAGGGGCCACAGGCTACGTGACCTCAGTTTCTCCTTAAAGATCCGGAGGGGAAGGAAACCTAACTCGGCAGGGCCTGAGCACATGTGATAAGATGCAGGAGCTGTGGCCACAGGAGGTGCAGGGTCTTTGGTGATGAAGGTGCTACAATCCCACGATGCTGACCTTGGGATTTATGGAAGGAAGAGGAATGTCCACTTGGCCGTGAGCCGGCGTGGGGGGCATGAGGAGGGGAGACTCTCACTCAGTGCATGCCCCGCAGTCCTCAGGGACAGGGAGACACTGTTGAAGGGCAGCCAATGTTCCTCATGAAAGGTGGACACAGGTAAGACAATGGGCTGGCCGGTGAAGACAGGGCTCCAAACAAAAACGTACGTGTGTGTGTGTGTGTATGTGTGTGGGTGTATGTGTTCCCCGTGCCTGCCACAGATGCTCTGAGACCCAGAATCAGACGAGGACCACAGAATACTTCATGGTCTTGGGAAAAGAGGAAGTATTTCCGAGGGTGATGACAAGTGGGTGCTCAGTCCACCTGGTGCACGTCTGACCCTCCAGGTCCCGATTTGGTCAGTCTCCCTGGGAGACTAGTGGCAAAGTTTCCACGAAAGGCACAGTGTGAAATGTGGAAGGACCCAGCACGAGCCCCAGTGGACTGAGGGCCCAGGAAGGAGCAGGGGAAGAGGGGGTGTGTGAGTCCCACTGTCTCAGTGGCCTGTGAGGGTGGGCGAGCAATGACAATGAGGATGACCCTGATGTAGGGGTGGAATGGGAGAGGCCTGCCCCACAAGGCAGCAGGAAGGGGTCATGAGGAGGGTGCTGCAAAGAGAGGAGAGAGAAAGGCCCCACCCAGTGCCCACAGCCATATGCCCAGCCCACACAAGGGATGGGGATACAGCCGCAGGTGAGGGCCATGCTCCAGGAGGGCGGGGCAGTGGCACCAGGGGCTGTGGAGACAAAGCAGGCCAGGCCGAGGGGTTTCTCCTGGAAAGGCTTGAGGGAGGCTCTCGCAGGCATCCACCACCTTTAGGAATCTACAACAGAAAGAGAAAGAGAAAGAAAGGCTCAGTTAGAGAAGAAGGCCGCAGGCTAGAGGCAGGCATTTTGCTCTGCTCTGCAAATTGCCCTGCCCTTGGGGGAGGGGAGGTGCTGGGGAAAGGAAGGCAGGGAGGGACTTGGAGCACAGGTGAGATAAGGAACTTTCACGGTTTTACTTCCAGTCCTTAGCTAGTCTTTACTTCAGGGTTAAAAGAGGCCCACACAGGCTCAAGAGTAGGGTGCTGGTATGGTCCCATATACTGGAGGTGGCGGGTTCAAACCTGGCCCTAGCCTAAAAATTGCAAAAACAACAACAAAAAGAAGCCCACACAGAAGACTGAGTTTCCTTGTCAGATCAAGAAAGAACTGGATGGGCTTCTCAGAATGATGCAGGGGACGCAAAGGCCTGCGTTCTCCCTCCAGGGGGAACTCTTGGCTCTGTAGCAGTGCAATGTAAAATCTCCGGGGACAAGGACAGCTGCTCACTCAATGTTCATTCAACAATAAACAGTGAAAGTTCTTTATCTTGAGGAGGAAGAAACATGAGGGACACAGACTTTTCAGGGCCTAAGGACACACAGGGTAAGGAACAGGCAAGGTGTCATTAAGGCAGAATTTTAAGAAAGCATTTGGTCAGAAAATTTCCCGTTACTAAAGAGGAAAGCGTTAAGTATTCATAGTACACAGAATAATTTTCTTGGAAAGGTGAAAAATCACTTAAAATACACAACACTGAAGAAAAAATACGTTTATTAGAGAGGCAGATGCGAGCGTACAACTAAAAGATGCCAGACAGATTCTTTTCTTTTAGGGTAAGAATAGAAAGAAACAATCATCTTGGCCATATTAAAACAAAACTTACTCAGAACCCAAGTGTTTATAATAAACTCAAGTGTGGGGCGGCCAGCAGGGGACCTGCTACCAGTGCTGGAGGCCATGCGGTCTCCGGCAGTCACAAAAACAAAAAGGTCATTAGGCGGCAGAATAACCAACAAAACAAACAGATAAAAGACTAAAACGTGAAATCAATGAATTCAAGTACTCATTTGAGTTTTTAAATGGCAGTATATACAAATATATGCTGTGGAGGGAATTATGTTTAACAGAAAGCAATTTGCAAAACAGAAACGAAACCACAAAAGAACCTCACAATCCAGTTGACCAGTTGGAAGTTACTCTAAATGGTTTGGCAATTATTAAATAAGCACATTGTAGACACCACACACATACACACACACACAAAGTGCACTGGAATTATTAAATATAAAAACTGCTGTCCATTACGTCCATCAGAAAGTGGCAGGCTGCTTAGACCGAATGGGCCCGAGGAGAGCAGTGTTTCCAGGCAAGCTGGACAGATTTATAAAGGTAAGGGAGGAACGTCATCTACTACACATTACTAACCTCTAAGTGTATCTGTCAAATAACAGGAGAAAGCTTTGTAAACAGCTGAGGTTTTGCTTCTTTTATTTATTTATTTATTTTTGCAGTTTTGGGCTGGGGCTGGATTTGAACCCGCTACCTCCAGCATATGGAACTGGCACCCTACCCTACGAGTCACAGGTGCCGCCCGCTTCTTTTATTTTTAACTGAGAATTGTTGGAAGAAAACAGGTATACGTGGGGCGGAAATGGGCATCCCCGCTTCCTTGGGAATTGTTCCACTGTCTTCTAATACTTCACACATTGACTAAATGGAACTGAAACTAGAAAATACCCTTACTCTTCAGTCGTCATTCCACAGATTCATCTGTTATTACCCACTGATCACACAGATTAATAATCGTGAATAAATTTATGTGTCAAAGGAACACCACCTCCTCACAAGCCAATAGGGCTATTTTCTGAATCAAATTTGCATAACTAAAGGAAAACGACCACAATTTGACAGAATGCGGTATTTTCAGGGCAGGTTTTTAAAAGGCTAATGCTGTTTTGCCCCATTTTAGACATTTTCAGCATCTAGTTTGCTTTCTCCAGGACTACACAGTCTGGAAATGAGTTCATCTCCCGACAGAAAGGTCCGGTTTTAGTATCTTAGGTCCCCCGTTCACTGGTTACAGGTACCACGCTGTAAACTTGTTGCTGCTCCTTACAACTAACACCTGTTGTTTAAGGGTCAGCCGACTTTTAAAGAAAACTGAAACAAGGGTAGGAACCCTTGGAGGGGTCAGGAGGAGTGGCTTTGTGGATATTGTGCCAGCAGAAGTATTCCTAAGAAGTTTTTATTACAAAATTCCCATTTACTTTAAAACTCCTGCCGCCCAGTGGGAGAACGGGGTGAAGGGTACACGGGAATCTCTGTGCCCTCTCTGCAACATCCTATGACTCTAAATAAAAAGTATGTTTTTAGAAAAATCAGGCTGCCATTAAGCAAAGGTTACTAAGTTCCATTTTGGTGGCCCTTGTGAAATTTAAGGGAACTTGCTGCTGGAATCTTGAAACACAGTGACAAGCCCTTATCACTTCTGCCAGGTTCTAGAGCCCGATGTGCAGCTATGGCTTTGAAAAATCAGCTTTAAAAAATAAATAAATAAATAAATTTTAAAAAAAGAAAGAAAAATCAGCTTTAAATTGACTTGAGCTTATAAAATGGACCCACAGTGGAGAGAGGGAAGGAGCTAATTTCCTACTTAAAAGTAAGGAAGGCGTACAAAGAGTTTTCAAAATCCAATAAAAGGACAATCTGAGCCTGACACCTTTATTCTGATCCACTCATAGCTGGTGCTGTTATCTCAGAGCGGATTCTAGCAATGGGCACAAGGAAATCCTGGGTGTGGTATCCATCTATGTATGTGACTGACTTTTTTCTTATTTAGTTTTTTGAGACGGAGTCTCATGCTGTCACCATGGATAGAGTGCCTCGATGTCATCATAGCTCATTGCAACGTCAGTCTCTTGGGCTCAAGCGATACTCTTGCCTCAGCCTCCCAAGTAGCTGGGACTATAGGCGCCCATCATGATGCCTGGCTAGTTGTTCTATTTTTAGTAGAGACAAGGTCTCGCTCTTGCTCAGGCTGGTCTTGAACTCCTGAGCTCAAGGAATCCACTCCCTTTGGTCTCGAGAGTGCTAGGATGACAGGTGTGAGTCACTGTGCCTGGCCATGTGACCAATTTCATATCTACCCTCCCTCCTTAGTGCCAATTTAAAAATGTATACTTGGCTGGGTATCTGGCTCCTGCCTATAATCCCAGCACTCTGAGAGGCTGAGGCAGGAGGATCCCTTGAGCTTAGGAGTTTGAGACCAGCCTGAGCAAAATAAGATCCTGTCTCTACTAAAAATAGAAAAAAACAGCCAGGTGTCGTGGTGGGCATCTATAGTCTCAGCTACTCTGGAGGCTGAAGCAGGTGAATTGCCAGAGCCCAGGAGTCTGAGGTGGCAGTGAGATGGGGTGCACCATTGCACTCAGTCTAGCCTAGGGCAACAGAGTGAGAGTCTACCTCTTCAAAAAAAAAGAAAAGTAAATTCCCAAGTGGCCCAGATTCCTTTAAAGATAGTGAAGCATTTTATTTTATTCTGGCTACAGTTAATCATATAAATGAGCCAGAAATTCTGAAACAATTTGCAGTAAGTTTAAGCTTTGCCAATGATTAAGAAAAAATAAAACCCTTTGAAAAGTGGGGTGCCTGTGTGTGGCAGCAGTCTCTGGTACACCAAGTTCTATTACGTGCCCGACCTGGGCCACTGGGAGCTGAATACAGCTCTACCCACAGCAAAACCTCCGCCAGAAACAACCAAGTGCCAGAAAGTCACAGCCAAGGGAGCTGAGGGGTAGCTGTGCCCCACCAAGACAGCGCTAGCACATCAGCTGGGTGGAGCCTGGAAGCTCAGTAATGTCATACAAAAATCAACAGGGTAATTGAGCAAATTTTTCTAGATCTCAGTTGGTTATTGGGGATCATATAGTTAGAATGGGTTAATCATGATGACCTAACAATGTTAACCACGTTCAAGTGAAATTATACACTTTTGGTACCAATATACCAATCTCGTTTATTTCTTTTATCAAGAAGGGGGAAATTTTATTGTAATGATGACTTCCTCCCAAGTGAATGATCATAAAATTTAACAAACTAGCATAGTTCAATTTTTTTAAGTTACAAAACGTAATACCCTAACAAAGTTCGATTTGTGGTAGATACCAGATAGAAACACGAGAACTGCAGTCTTCTGCACCTGCGTGACGCGTGCGTGCGGACTTTTTAATTCAGAAATACCGGTTAGAAGTTAGAATGCAACTCTGTTATCTACAGGGGCTGCCAAAAGAAGAGACACGTATCAGATTTTGAACGACACAGTTGGAAATTGGCAGTTGGCAGCTTTCCGTGAAAATTTCCTCAGCCAGAAACTTGATCATAGTGAAAACTAGACAAGGCAACTCAGGTGCACGGGGCCTACAGCTCAGTCCAGTGGGAGCCTACACGGAAACACGGCCTGCGGGCTGGCCGTCCAGTCTCTTGAAGAACTGCCTGTAACAGCGACAGTTGTGGGGAGAAACAACTCCAAAACTTTTAAGTTTTTTTTAAGTGGTATTAAATATAAGTCTTAGCACCTTTGGCATTTTTGTCCAAATAGACTTCGACGTATGACGTGGGGACATAACCCTCTTCGTCTTCACTTCTCCGGATGCGGGTCCACCCGTCTCCTTTGTCTTCCTCTATAACATACAGGGTTTCTCCTTCGACTACAGAAATAGTTCCTTCATTCTGACCTGAAAGGGCAATATCAGAAGAGTTTAGGTTCCTTGTCAAACTCAGGTAGGAAGCAAACAGGGGTCACGGTGACGAAACAAGTGTGGGAAAAGCTAAGGTCTGGCTGGGTGTGATGCTCATGCCTGTCACCCCAGCACTTGTGGGGGGCCAAGGCAGGAGGACTGCTTAAGTCTGGGAGCTCACTCAGTATAAGCCCGAGCAACACAGGGAGACCCCCATCTGTACAAAAATTAAAAAATTCATTCCCCTTCGGCCTCTCAGGTGGACTGACCCTCACTCACTGCCTGGAAACTCTCCCACATGTGAACTTCAGGCCTCCCTAAGGAGGGGAGTCTCCAAATCCTCCAGGGGCCTTTTTCTCCTTCCTGCCAGAACAGCAGGGATGTCCCCGGGGGAACCCCTGTCCTCTGCTCTATTCCTCCTCTACCTCCCACGGCATCAACTCCTCTCTGAGCAGTGTCCTCACATCTTTCTAGCATTTTCTATAGCACAGATCTCTTTTCCTACTCCCTGGAGCCCCCCCCAACCTGGCTGCAGCCGGCGTGGAAATACAACACGAGTGAACTCGACTTCCTTGTTCTTCCTCTTTCTGCTCCCTCCTCGCCCTGACAACTCCACCGTCCCAGGAATGCGACTCGGGACCCAGGTTTGTTTTTCCTTCCAACTTCCAACTGCAGTGTCTCTCTGTGTCCTTAACTGAGGGTCCCCAGACCATTTGCTAAGTTTCGTTTCAAAAGGAGTCACCACTCCCCAGACTGTTGTGCAGAAGGCACATTGTTAGCTGGGTCAGGGGGATGGTGGGATATGAAGCAAAACGGGGAACGTTTCTTTTCTGTTTTGTCACAGGAACATTCAATCTCTTAAAGGTTCTGAGAAGTCCTGTAGGAAAGAACTCTTTAAAGTTCTCAGGCATCCCCGAGCTCTGACTGCGTTTTCCAGCATCCTCACGAACAGTCTACATGACATGGTTTCTAAGTTCATCAGGGTGGACTCGCCAGGCCAGTCTTGCTGGCCACTCTACCCATTTTCTAACCGATCTTACACAGCTGCCAATAAATCTCCTTAGGTCCGGCTCTGACCACATTCACACTCTGCTCAAGTACTTTCAATGGCTCCTCGATGTTCACCACCTAAAATCTAAAGGTTTGGCTGGGTGTGGTGGCTCACACCTGTAACTCTAGCAGTCTGGGAGGCAGAGGCAGATGGATTGCTTAAGCTCAGGAGTTGGAGACCAGCCTGAGCAAGAATAAGACCTTGTTTCTACTAAGAATAGAAAAACTAGTCCGGCATCCCAGCTACTGGGCAAGAGGACTGATTGCTCAAGCCCAAGTTTGAGGCTGCTGTGAGCTATGATGGTGCAGCACTCAACTCCAGGATGACATTGTGAGCCACTGTCTCAAAAATATATAAACAAATAAATAAATAAATAACCAAAGGTTTCTCTTATCCCCCTGCCCACAATGGCATCTCCCACTTTCTGCTGGCGTATTCCATGTGCCCATGGCATGGAGAGTTCTCTAAACTTCTTTAAGAAAGTGGTCTCATTCTTCCATGAGCTCGCCAGCACCCCATCCCCCTCCTCACTCAATACTCCAAGCTGTCCCCTCCTATAGGTGTGTCAGCGTGATTTCCCCGTGCAGGTGCCCTGCCACACTACCTGCTTCCCTCCCTTCCCCAGCATTTACAAGACAGGAGCTCTATAAATATTAAATGAATGGATAACACAATTATTATTCCATCCCATCCACTCCACGTAAACTCTCTGAAAGTTTTTACAAATCAAAAGTCAAGATACACAGCCATCA
Source organism: Galago senegalensis (assembly GCA_963575145.1). Classification (NCBI taxonomy): domain Eukaryota; kingdom Metazoa; phylum Chordata; class Mammalia; order Primates; family Galagidae; genus Galago; species Galago senegalensis. The sequence continues at coordinate 34,518 of CAUYTI010102917.1, read as the reverse complement.
ACCAAATAAAAATATGTTTAAGGAGGCTGAGGGGGAGAAGATTGATTGAGGTTAGGGGTTTGAGACCAGCCTGAACAATAGAGCAAGACCTTGTTTCTACAAAAAATTAAAAAAAAATCAGCTGGGCATGGTGCACCTGTAGTCCCAGGTCCTCAGGAGGCTGAGGCAGAAGGATCACTGAGCCCAGGAGTTCAAGGCTGCAGTGAGCTATGATTGCACCACTGCACTCCAGCCTGGTGACAAAGTAAAAACCCTGTCTCTATAAAAATACTACTGTTACAATGAGCAGGATGGAAGCATAGCAGAGAAAGAGCTGGAAGGATTCTAGGGAAAGTTCTGGTCACAGAAATAGAAGAGTGACTCAGACGCGCTTCATAAAAGGCAGGAGAATCCGGCCGACATGAAGCATTACCTTCAAATGTGTAGAGAGCTTTGCAGGTCCCTATGGCAGGAAGGGGCTCCTCGTCATCAAACTCGTCGTCAAAATCCGTGGCCAGCACCTTCACCTCACTCTCCTGGCTCTGCTCCTCTGTGTAACTGCCATCTGGGCTGCTCAAGAAAGGAAAACACACAGCAACTATAGCGACAGACCCCAGAGAGGACTGTGAGTTGGTCCCACTGACCGCATGCAACCCCCACCAAGAGTGCTGTAATTACGACCGTCTTAAATCACCCCCCACGCTCAGATCACCACCTATGTTGAATTATAAATCTGCATAAATCTGACCATAAGTCAGTCGTAACAGACATTTTGGTGTCTAACAAGTGCCCTTTGCTCATTTCCAAACTCCAGGATTTAGCAATGAATGTGAAGCACATCTTCTCCCCTCCCGGGAGCAGGCCGGCACAGATACTGTACCTCTCTCGGTCCTGTGCACAGTTGTTGACCGTGGGCGGGTTCTGGCTGTCATACAGGCCACTCTGCCGCCGGGCGTGCTCGCTGCGCGCAGGGAGTCGGCCCTCAACCTCCGCCAGCCAGGCCTGGAAACAAAAGCAGTCAAAGACTCTGGTCTCTGGAGGGGGTTTGGAGGGATCACTTCTGAGGTTTATCTTATAGGGGTACAAGTGCATCTTTCTAAGAGTAGAATGTGAACGTTTTAAAACAATAACTGAGAAAATGACATTAAGGCTGTGTTGACCAGTTTGATGGAAGTATTTCAGATTGCATGTGAAAACCCCGCACCGTACCCCAGAAGTGCATTGATGTACATAGTTACCATTCAATAAAAAAAAAGAGAAAAAAAATAAATAAATTGCAAAAATGAAGATGAAATAAAGACATTTTTAAACAATACAAAAGTAGAAAGGATTATAAGAAACATGTATCCATTAGAACTAATAATGATAATTTTTTTAGGAAAGAAAATGGAATTTATTAGCAGCAGACCCTCAGTATAAGTTAAAGAAAGTTTTTCAGGGAGAAGGAAAATAATGGCCAGATGGACATATGGATCTATATTAAGGAAAGAATACTAGAAATGGTAACTATGTGACTAAATGCGTGAAATAATTTTCATATTCAAATCTCTTTAAAAGACAATTGACTATTTAAATAAAATAGTAATGGGTTATGAGATCTATAACATAAGCATAATAAAGTACATGGCATAAAATTATAAAGAATAAAATGAAAGAAATAGAAGTAATAACATTGTAAGATGTTTATACTATGCATTAAGTGGTAGGATACAACTTGAAGGTAGACTATGATAACTTAGGGATGTATACAATAAACCCTAAAGCAACTGCTAAGTTAATAAAACAAAGTTATAGTTAATACACTAGCAAAAAGGGGAAAATAATAAAAAATGTTAATCCAAAAGAGGACAGAAAATGTGCAAAGGGGGAACAAAGAGTAGGGGGCCAGAAAACAAATGACAAGGAAAAAAATACGATGTACTAGTGGCCCAAACACCTCTAATTAAGAAGCAGAGATTGTCAAATTGGATTAAAAAACAAGACACAAATATATGTTGTCCACAAGAAACACATCTCCAACCTAAAAGCATAAATGAAGTAAAAGGATAGAAAAAGATGTACCATTCTAATAGTAATCAAAGAAAACCTGGAGTATCTGTACAAACATAAGACACAGTATATTTTAGAGAAAAGAATATTACTGAGGATAGACAAGGTCATCACATAATGTTAAAGAGTTTAATATATGTCAGGAAGAACATAACAATCTTAAAACAATCTGTTTTGCACATAAAAATAGAACTTCAAAATATAAGAGGAAAAATGGATAGACATATAAGGAAAAATAGACAAATCTAGAATTATAGTTGAATATCTCAGTATTCTTCTCTCAAAAATTGGTAGAAAAAATAGCAGAATATCAGTAAAGATATGAAAGACTTCCACAATATTGACTTATAATTACCGATTTGAGCCAGTTGAAGTTGATAAAATACTCCACCCAAAAAAGCTCAAGGGCAATGGAATATTTACCAAAATAAACCATAGTCTGAAGGATAAAACAAATCCCAATAAATTTAAAAGAATTTCAGATACAAATAATGTTTTCTGATCACAATAGAATTAAGTGAGAAATAAATAATGGAAAGATTTTTGGAAAATTCCAGAACACTTAGAAACTAAATAACATACTTCTAAATAACCCACGGATTAAAAAAGAAATTTAAAAATTAGGAACTATTTTTAATGTTATAAAAATGCAAACAAAATATATTAAAGTTTATGGGACACCACTAAAGCAATAATTAGAAGGGAAATTATAGCACTAACTACATGTATTAGAAAATATGAAAGGACTAAAATTGACCTCAGTTTTCACTTTAAGAAACTAGGAAAAGAAGAAAAAATTAAATAAAAAGTAATTAGGGAATAATACAAAGAGAAGGAATCAATGATATAAAAAAAATTTGATAGCGCAACAACATGACTATAATTAACAATAAGTTAGGGTATATTTTGGAATAACTAAAAGTGGAATTGGAATGTTCCTAACAAATAAATCATAACTGTCTGATTTAATTAATTCTCATTGTGTGCCTGTATCAAAACATTGCATGTACTCTGTAAATATATACAACTATTATATATCCATAATAATTAAAAATTAAAACAAAAAAAACTTTCTTACAAGAAATCTGACAATATTATGAAATGTGTAAGTTCTTTGAAAGGCAAACTACAAATCTCACTCAAGAAAAATGAATAACCTAGATAGCCCTAAATTGGTCTGAAGGTACAACATTGTGTGACAAGATCTATTCTCGTCAAATTAATCTATGCATTCACTGCAATCCTGATAAAAATTCCAACAGGTTTTTTATTTTAAGAAATAAGCAAGTTCTTTATAAACTTCATGTAGAAATACAGACAACCTAGACTAACCAAAATAACTTAGAACAGTGTTTTTCAACTTTTTTTATCTCATGGCACACTTGAGACAAGGAAGTTAAACTTCCATATAGTATAGTACACTTGATCAAAAAAACAGAGCAAACAAAAGAATATACTTTGAACTTCTTTCAAAAATAATTTAATTAGTGACCTTTAAAATTTTTCAAAATACACCTAAGATCCTCTCACAGCATGGAATTGAAACACTAACCCTATCTGATTTTGATATTAAGATGGCTGTGCCACATGTGTATTGTAAAAGGCCACACTCTTAGAAGGTCCCTGTGCTTGGTTTAACACTCTGTCATTATCTTGAAATTCCTTTTTTTTTTGCAGTTTTTGGCTGTGGCTGGGTTTGAACTGCCACCTCCAGCATATGGGGAGGAGGAGTGCCCTACTCCTTGAACCACAGGCACTGCCCAAAATTCTTAATAATTTTTTTAAAAAGGACCCATATTTTCATTTTCCCCTGGATGCTACAAATTACATGGTGGTCTTGGCTACAGGAATCAAGATAGGATGGTGTTGAGGTAAGTGTATAGAAAGAAGGCCACAGCACACCAAACACACCTGATCTCATTGATCCCAGAGCTTTTTAAAACAGGATCAGTCCTGGTTAGTACTTAGATGGCATCAATAGATAGGCACATGGCCTACAGATATATGAAAAAATGCTTTCCATCCTTAATCATCAGAGAAATGCAAATCAAAACTATCTTGAAATATCATCTAACACCAGTAAGATTAGCCCACATCATAAAATCCCCAAACCAGAGATGCTGGCGTGGATGTGGAGAAAAGGGAACATTTCCACACTGTTGGTGGGATTGTAAACTAATACATCCCTTTTGGAAAGTCATCTGGAGAACACTTACAGAACTAAAAATAGACCTGCCATTTGATCCTATAATTCCTGTACTAGGTATATTTTGAGAAGACCAAAAATCACACTACAATAAAGATATTTATACCAGAATTTTTGTTGCAGCCCAATTCATAATTACTAGGTCATAGAAGAAGCCCAAGTGCCCATCAACCCATGAATGGATCAATAAATTATGGTATATGTACACCATGGAATACTATGCAGCCATAAAGAAAGATGGAGACTTTACCTCCTTCATGTTTATACAGATGGAGCTGGAAAATGTTCTTCTTAGCAAAGTATCACAGGAATAGAAGAAAAAATATCCAATGTACTCAACTCTACTATGAAACTAAGTTATAGCTTTCATAGGAAAGCTATAACCCAATTTTAGCCCAAGAATATGGGGAAAGGGGAGAAGGAGGGGAGGGGAAGGGAAGGGGGAAGATGGGTAGAGGAAGGGTGATTGGTGGGATCATGTCTATGGTTTATTCTATAAGGATACATGTGAGTCTTTCTAAATGTAGAATATAAATGTCTTAACACAATAACTAAGAAAATGACATGAAGGCTATGTTAACCAGTTGGATGAAAAGTATTTCAAACTGTATAGAGAAACAACACACTGTACCCCATGACAGTATTAATGTACACAGCTATGATTTAATAAAAAATAAATAAATTATAGAACACTTTTGTGAATGAAAAAAAAGATTTTCCATATACAATACCATACTATCTACAAATAAAGATAGTTTCGCTTATTCCTTTAAAAAAAAAATAAGTATGGGGTCCAGAAATGAACCCACACACGTGTGGACAACCGATTTTTGACAAACGTGCAAAAGTAATATAGTGTGGAAACTAGAATTTTTTAACAAAGAAGGCTGAAAAATTGGATATTCACATGTTTAACAAAGTGATTTTTAATCCAATCTCACACTGTATACAAAATGAACACCAAAAACTGTAGGCCGAAAGTAAAAACTGAAACTGTAAAACATCTCAAAGAAAACTTCAGGGAATATCTTTGTGACCTTGAGTCAGGCAAGGATTTCATAGTAACAACAGAAAAGCATGAGCCGTGAAAGAAAGAAAAATGATAAAGCCTTCATCAAAAAGCTCTGCTTTTTAATAAAGGATAAATGAGAAGACAAGCTGAAGACTGGGGGGAAAAATTGCAAAGATAAAGGATTTGTATCATTCTATAAAAACGACTCCCCAAATTCATAAGAAAACACAACCCAGTTAAACATTGGCAAAATATTTCAGTGAAACTTCTCTAAGGAAAATGTATGGATGGCAAATAAACACATGAAAAATATGATCAGCGTTATTAGTCATTAAGGAAATGCAATTAAAACAACCATGAAATGGCTAAAATTAAAGAGACTGAGCTTACCAAGTTCTGATCGGTCGCAGAGGATTAGAAACTTTCATCTCCTGTTGATATTAATGTAAGGTGGTGCAACCACTTTGAAAAATATTATAGCACTTGAAAAACTTAAAAATACATCCATTATATCTTCTAGCCATTCCATTCTCAGGCGTTTCCCCCAAGAGAAAAGATGAAAATGTGTTCATATGTTTACAAAGATGCACACATCAATCTTCATTGCAGCCTTATTCAGAATGTCAAAAACCTGGAAAGAACTGAAATGTTCATCAGGTTGTGAATATAACCAAATTGTGATACATCTGTATAATTAAAGAAAAAGGAATAAACTATCCATACACACAACACGGATGGATTTTAAAAGCATTATGCTAAGTTTTAAAAGATGGCCACAGAGCACTAATATAAAATTCTAGAAAAGGCCAGATTACAGTCATAGAAAGTAAATTATAAAGTAAAAGTAAATGATATTAGTTGAAAGGGAGCATGAAGGAACTTGCTCTGGATGAGAGAAATGCTCTATGTCATGACTTTAGTGACGGTGACATGATGCACACGTTGGTCAAAATCCATCAAATTTTACAGTCCAAATTGGTTACTTTTATTTGATGTAAATTATACCTCAATGAAGCTGGGAATTTTAAAGGATAACTTACTTATCAGAATGCTTCCCACAGAAGAAAATATTATTGGTTCACTAGGAAAATACAAATAAATTTCTCTTTAACTGTGAACCTAAAAGGGTGTCTTTGTAGTCTTACCTAATCCCTGGTTTGGAAGAGCAAATAATCGCACTTACTTATACACAAGGTCATATACACCTCCAGAATTTCATTTTACAGTCTTGACCGATTTCTCACTGCGTTTTTAATTGTGTTATATAAAACAAAAACAGCATCGACCTTCTTTACATGACTGTCTTGCCACAAATAGCTCTGGGTCACAGGCATACAGCCATGTCTATCTGTAGATTATCACTGAAGTCCCAGAAATCTTCACAAGTCTACTGTTCATCCTTGAAAAAGTCCTTCAGATCCAGAAGATGGTCACTGCACTGCACACCTTACAACCTGAACAAGGGCTTCCAAGAGCAAACGGTTTTGTTAATGAACTTGGTGCAACCAGCATCTTACATCTAGGGGGACGTGTTCTTTAACGTTATCTTCTAGCACCTCCTGGTGTTTAGATGCTGAAGGTTTAAATCTTGGATGCTCAAGTCTTTATTTTTCCCTAGAGCCACGGAAAGAAGAATGTTTTTATGGCAAGAAGTGAGAAAAGAGAATGAATACATTCATAAATTTATACAAAGGAATGAACTGAGTGATTCTGGGTTTGAATCCGACACTTGTTTTTCAAAATAAATAAAATTAATGTCTTCTTACAGGATAGTCCTGGCTTTAGAAAAAAAAGAACAAAGTTTGTTTTTAGCAGAATTACATCAGAATTTTTTGAAACAGAGAGTTTATTTTTAGCCACTCCTAGCCCTACAGAGTGCTTTTCATAGAAATAACTGGTCATTGCATAAAATCTAACAAAGACAGTCTCGTCATGATGACAGTCCCAAAGGGAAGTAAGGGGCTATCTTGTTAAAGTCATTTGGCGGCTGGGTGGCACATTTTCAGGTATTAAGTCATGATTCCATTCCCTTTCCCTGGCAAGATGAACTGAGGCAAAGGACTCCTCCAGACTCAACTCTACCCCAGAATGAGTTCTTTAAAAAAATAAAATCCCTAGGATCCTACAAAGGTTAGGATGATGGACAGGATACCTGTGGTCGTGCTTGAATAACCAATCATTGGTAAAAAGTGCTCTCTCTGCTTGTGCCCTCCACGCTGGAGTCTGGAGCAGCTGGACCCTTTATCTCAGGCCAGTCCTGCGTGGTTGTTAGGCATGAAGAAGGGCCAGGATTAGTTTCATCAGGAAGTAGGTTATAATTTGTTGAAGCTAAAAAAAAAAAAAAAGAAAGAAAGAAAGGATTGAAAGAAAACAGCATGGCCAATACAGCCATGCTTACTTGCTGATGGGGAGCTGAATTCAATGCCTTTTTCCTCATGCCTACACACACACCATTCCATTTTCCCTAACCAGTCTCAGTATATTTTGCTGCATGGGAGTAACTCCAAAATAATTTGGTGGCAGGAGAGACTGGGGAGATGAAAGCTAAACTTTTTAAGGTTATTTCTAGATTTTATCCATTCATGCTAGTCCTCACCCCAATTCCACAGGAAATCCAGAGTCACCTGGAGTTTATGTCTCCCATAAGGATACTGAACAGCTAGGTCCAGAGATAAGGCAGCAGCTTTTACATTTCAGTTACACAAAAAAACTAACAGGATAGATTTCTCTGTAACTAATGGGTGCCATGCTCAGCATCAACGCAATGATAAGCTTGAACTTTGAAAATCCTTAAGTTGGTGAGTCGAAATGATCCTTCTGCTTAAGGCCTTTCTTTTTCACTATCTGCTATTTGTGTATTATTAAAATACTTTTTTACTCTCCTGGAGAAAACCAGCAGGTGCTTTTTAATTATTCAAACTCCTCTGGAAACCAAATTACTTAATGTAATTACATCTGGATCAAAAAAAAATACGAAGAAAAGCAATTTACAGTTCTTAGGGAACTTGACATATATATTTGCCATTTTGCAAAGTGACAGAATTGATTGTTCCTTTTGACTTATTCTGATTTTTCTCTTCAGAAGAATTGCAAGAAAACAATCAGGAAAAAAGTGGTAATGTTTACCTTAAAGATAAAATGTTCTCTTTTCAACTATGTAAATTTCAGCCATAAAAATCTATTTTGTCTCACTGTAGTTTCACCCAATTGCATGTATAATGAGGATTCCCTGTTGTAGTCTCTGAAGCAATAAATAGGGAAGAATTTGTTCTTGCTGGAGTAAAAGAACATCTTATAACTGAAACAAAGCAGATGTAGACGCTAAACATATACATCCGAGCGGAGCATCAAGGCAGACACAACTGCTACCACGAAAGGAAGAACACTCGGCAATTAACAATACAATCTGCATGTTTTGAAACAATTCTGTTTTCTTTTAGAAAGCTAGAATCCTACGAAGCTGCTTTTCCAATCATCCCCTGATTTTGAACATATTGCGGAATGTTTGGTATGGAAACTTTTAAGCGCAGCTGCTCTGATATGAAAACCTTGGTAATTTCATATTTGAGCCAAGCCGTAAAATGCCCATCAACCTTTCACAGCTTCAGAAAAAGCCTCGAGCTAGCATTTATGCCCACCTCCTTATGTAAAGGCTGCACTTGGCTGGGAGTCGACGTGAGGGAAATTATCGGAAAGAGGTGAGTTATGAAGGTACAAGCCCACAGACTTGTAACACAACAAAAACGTTTGCTGTGCTGGTGCAATGAAAGGACGACTGCCCCTTTCTTATGGCCCTCAGTTATGATCTGTGCATACCAACGAAGCACACAAATTCTGCTTTTTATATTATCGTTCCTGCAACTGACAAGGAAATCTTGTTTTAGGCAGCTAAAACAAGGCCCAAAGCAGAGCTGTCATGATCAAAACGGCTCTCAGGGAGGTAACCATAAAGTATGCTTACAGACACCTGTTATAATAGATTGTAACTAGCAAAACAAAACACCTCTAAGGTGTAAGTTGAACTGTTTATTTTTTCTTTTTAATTTTTTTTTTTTTTTTTTTTTGGCCAGAGCTGGGTTTGAACCCGCCACCTCTGGCATATAGGGCCGGCACCCTACCCTTCTGAGCCACAGGTGCCACCCTGAACTGTTTATTTTTTAAAAAATTAACTCCTTTTCTTCTGAGAATTATAACTAGATACTTGATTTGTTGTTCCTTTTATGTCACATTTAAGATTAAAAATTGCTCACCTTTATTGCTGCTTTGACAAAGCATGAGATTTTGTTTTTCAGCTGGTTTCCCCTCATAAATATGTTTATTCATATGGCTGTTCTGATGTTGGCCAAGTAGAGAGGCTCTTTTGGCTCCCTCCAGGTAATTTTAAAGAGGCTATATATGCGACTGCCATTGCATTTCCTGAACGTACTGCACAGAGGTCCTCGTATTACCTGAAAGTCTCAGTCAGAGACAACTGGTCCCCAAGCCAATGCCACCTTATAACAAAAGTGACACTGCTCTTTCGCAAAATGAAAAAAAAAAAGCAAGCAAAAGAGTAAGGCGGAAAAAAAAAATAGGTTGTCATGATATCAAATTTACTCCATTTGAGAAAATTCTCTGATTCTGAGACTATGACATTCTTTGGGGGAGGTTTGAGACAGGGTCTCACTCCATCACCCAAGCAGGATGGAATGTAATGTGTGATCATATTCACCACCACCTTGAACTCCTGGGCCCACTCAGTGTTTGGTCTCTCAAGTAGCTCAGACTAAAGGCTAAAGCCCAACTAATTTCTTGAATTTTTTATAGAGATGAGGTCTTGCTATATTGCCCAGGTTGGACCCGAACTCCTGGACTCAAATGATCCACTTGCCTCAGCCTCTCTTTGAGGGATTTTGGGCATGAACCACTGTGCCATGCCCAATATTTTTAAGGTTTAAATTCTTTTTTTTTTTTTAATGAAAGTGATTGTATCCAGTATATGTTTTTTTAAGGGCCATATTTGGCACTATAAAAATGCTGTATGAATTTCCAAATTCTGTAAACTTTTGCTGGCATGTGAATCCAAAATCTGGATTATTCAAAAACAAGCATTCTTGAGTCCTCCAGAATGTTCAGTAACAAAGCAATAGCTAATAAGTGGTGTTAAGGATCTGCTTTGGCCCAGGAGGGAAGCTTCCACATTAGGATTAAACTGAGAACACGTGATTTAATATTATATGCAAATTAGCCTTCCTATCTTAAAAATGTGTTACCTTAAGTAGCTCAAAATAATCACTCATCATTTTAAGTCCCCCAAATCTTGGCCTTACTGTTAGTTGGCTCATCAAACTTTCATTAAAAATAACAGGTATTGCAAAGATCAATTTTATCCTAAGTATTCCCAGACCAATGTCCATCAGTGGAGTTGAAAGAAGTGAAGTTGGTGGGGGTAGCAGAGAGGCCTCATTTCATTAGTCTCGGCTTCCTCAGAGAATCCCTAGTCCTCATCACTGTCCTTCCCTTTATTGCAGGGTGACATAAGATCCTCATCCCCTTTCCTGTTTTGCATGTCTTGGGTTCCTCTTCCTCTACGTGGAGGTTATGTGAGTCATCCTGATCTTCCTAAAAGCATGTGAACTCAGGTTTACCTTGTGTAATCACAGTGATGGCTCTGACAGTATTTTAGTGCAATTTTTAGGTCAAAGTGTACAATTTCTAAATGCTGAGAAGGAATGTAACAACCCTCAGATGTGACTTTTCACAGGTGGAAGTCAGCGTAGCATTTGAATGATTATAGGCAGCAGGATAATGAGGAAATGAGGAAACTGTTGAATGGTGATCATTAGCATAGGTTTCTCCGTGATGTACACTTTGAGCTGATATAATTGATAGACTTGAAAGTCAACCCACACTGAATCTGCAAAGCCAAAAACGCAACAGGAAAGCCTTACATCATCAGTATTTTATGACATCTGTGGATGTTTCTCTGCTTGCTCCTGCCTCATGAGGCAGCATTTTAGCTTTTGGGTCCAAGCGTCACTTGCTCACACTACTTGGATTTCCTCTGTCCCAATTCTCTCAGTAACCTCCATTAATCTGGATTCTCCAGGGACTCCAAGGCTATTGGATCCTTTAAATTGAAGACTTGTCCTTTTATGTGCTTTACTGAGAATACACGCTGAATTTCTATCTTTCCTGTAGATTGGAGACAGATGCTGATTTAAAACAGGTGTATATGTATTTGGGTCTCTTTAATAATACTTTAGTGTTATTATCAGCTTATCCGTAAAGACCAGCATCTAGAAACTTTTCTTTCCAAAACCTGCTTAAGAGCCATATCCTTATCCTATACCAGGGGAAAAGAGTACATGAGAGTGTCAGAAAACACATAACCACAGATTATAACAAGGTAAATGCACTTAATAGTATCCTTGATGAAATGTCCCTTTTCAGGGGGGCACCCATAACTCAGTGGGTAGGGTATACCCAGCCTGGTGGGTTTGAACACAGCCTGGGCCAGCTAAACAACAATGGCAAATGCAACAAAAAAATAGCCAGGCATTGTGGTGGGCACCTCTAGTCCCAGCTACTTGGGAGGCTGAGGCAAGAGAATCACTTAAGAGTTTGAGGTTGCTGTGAGCTGTGACACCATAGCACTCTACTGAGGGCAACATAGTGAGACTCTGTTTCAAAAAAAAGAAAAAAAGAGAAGAGAAGAGAAAGGAAAGGAAAAAAGAAAGAACTGCAAACTAGCTAAAAAAATAGAATTTTTTTTTAAAAAATAACATTTTGAATCTTCCCATGCACCTCTACAATCATTCTAGACACTGAGAATGCCGACGTATGCTAAAACAGGCTGCAAAAAATATTAACACCTTTATCAGTGGAGAGGCCAAGAGATGTTTTACTATTCCACCTGCCCTCATCTAAAAACCTTATCTTGCTGTGCCAATTCAGCTTCAAAACAAGTACCTAAGCCACTTCCTTTATTGTATTCACCAAGCCATATTCCCCTTCCTAAGCTGTCCCTAAGAGAAATTTGGGAGACACCACTGTTAATAGTAGCACCCCATTTAAATTGCAAATATAAAGTACTAACTCAGAGTAAATGAGAATCAGACTTGTGAATTAAAAAGAGGACTGGTCACTTCTTTTCAGGTCTCGATGGGTCCCTGTCAAGCTGGGCAAATCCTTCTACCTCTTTGGGACCAGTTGTTTTCTTCATTTTAAGAGAGAACAATTCTATAGGGGTACAGGTGAATCTTTCTTAGAGTAGAATGTGAACGTTTTAAAGCAATAACTGAGAAAATGACATGAAGGCTGTGATGACCAGTTTGATGGAAGTATTTCAGAATGCATGTGAAAACCCCATACTGTACCCCAGAAGTGCATTAATGTACATAGTTAACATTGAATTAAAAAATAAAAAAAAAATAAAATAAAAAAAAAAAAACCCCAGAAGGTGGCAGTGGTGCACTGTCATGGACATCAAGGAGATACTTCCACCATCACTAAAGGAAAAACTAGGATTGGTACTGAGGCAAAAAGGGCAGCTTCCAAATCGAACCAGGTGTCCTGAGTGGCTCCCTTCATCCTGTGAATTCTGGAACTCTCACCTATCTACTCCCAGGAGGAGAAGGAATGGTTGGCAGCAGAAGGGAGCCAGGAAGCAGAGGGAGGATGCCTAAAGATGCAAGACGGACAAGTAGCAGTCTCCCAGATTCCAGGAGCCACCATAGTGTCAGGAGTATTTGATGAAGTTGCTGGGCCGGTACTTCTACATCTCCCATCTGGAAGCCCTGGCCAAAAGTGTCAGTCTATAGTGTGTCACCTGCAACTGGTTCAACAAGTGCCAAGGACTGATGGTATCCCCAGGAATCCATTCTCATGGAACAATGACCTTCAAGGACTTCCAGGTAGACTTTACTGAAATGCCCAGGTTTAGAGGGAACAAGTACTTGCTGGTGATGATCTATCAGACTTGGAGTAAGTAAAAACCTTCCCCACAAGAATAAAAAGGACTCCTGAATTAGCAAAAATATTGCCCAGAAGAAAAAAATTATTGCCTGTGGTTTAGGTTGCCACTCTGGTTTAAATTTGACAATGGGCTAGCCTTCTTAACACTACTAGTACAAATAATAAGCTAAAGCTTTGAATAACTTATAGGCCTCAAAGCTTAGACAGGGTAAAGTGTATGAACAAGGCCATAAGAGCAGAAATTGGTAAATTCTGCCAGGAAGCAAAGCTTAACTGGATACAGGCCTTACCACTGTTGTTCAAAGAGGCCTCTGGGCTTGGCGCCTGTGGCTCAAGTGGCTAAGGCTCCAGCCACATACACCTAAGGTGGTGGGTTTGAATCTAGCCTGGGCCTGCCAAACAACAACGATGGCTGCAACTACAAAACAGCTGGTGTTGTGGCGGCATCTGTGGCCCCAGCTACTTGGGAGGCTGAGGCAGGAGACTCACTTGAGCCCAGGAGTTGGAGGTTGCTGTGAGATGTGATGCCACAGTACTCTACCCAGGGGGACAGCTTGAGGCTCTGTCTCAAAAAAAAAAAAAAAGAAAAAAGGAGGCCTCTGTCAATTCTCTGCAATTTAGCAGGAACTTCTCAAAGAACTGGGAAAGACTGAACTGAAAAGACAAAAACCCTAGAAAGAATAGCAAGGAAAATCTCCACTGGCGTAATTAACCATGTTCTGTTTAGTCTTTTGTGTCTGTACATCCTTTCTCTCTGGAGGATCAAGGGGACCCAGTCTAGGTCTAGAATCAGAAACTTGTCCCCCTTGAAACTAAGGTAGAAAGGACTTTCCACCAACATCCTAACCACATGCATAGCAGTGAAGTGGAAGGAATTCTCACCTGGAGTCATCACAGCTGGCTGAATAGGACTTCACTGCCCCTTGGGAAGTAAAGATAACTTTTAAGACAGTCAACATGCCCTGCTCCAGCCACATACTGGAAGCTGGCTGGTCAACACATGGCTGAAGCCTGAGGAAACTCCTCGAGGGACTTATCTTAATTGGACTTTGGACTTTGGGGAAAAGTAGGGAAAATGTCACAGGGAAAAGTAAAAACTTGTGTGTATATTAGCCCACCACCACAGTACTATTAAGGCTTGAGTAGAGAATCCAAGAAAAGTTAAAGTCCCTAAAACCTCAGTGCTAAAAAGCAATTAATATTGGCACCTGCAGAAACAAGCTGATATTGAGACCCCAAATTAAAAATATATTAGAGTCTCAAAAGAGGGGGATGAGGGAGGATAACAGAGAAGGATGAGGTCTGAGAGAACAGGTCTCCTCAGGGACACCACAAGGATGCACCTGTGGGGTCCTCTCTGTGGTGACTCAGCTCTTGGGAATTTGTAGACTTAACTTCCTGGAACCTGGAAATTTCCAAGTTCTGTGAAATCCTGTAGTTCTGTAGAGGCTGGACTAGCATCTCCCGCTTGATTCAAACTAACCAATAGGAAGGGTACCTGGGGGGTGGAATTTCTTAACTGTCAATAAAAGGAGAAAGACCAAGCCAGTCAGAGAGCACGGCTATTTGGAAATCTATGCCATAAGCTCTTGCCCTTCCTCTTATAAATGTGGTGTTTGGGTGCTCTTTCTCTTCTTTGGGCCTTGTCTTCCTGCAACATAAGGGGACACTCCATGAAATGAGCCTAATATTTGCAATTCCCAGCCCCAAGTGACAACTGCAGGAATCATATAGGAATTACATATTTCATACCTTAAATAATACTCATATGTTGATGCCATTTTATATACATACAAATGAACCTTGACAACATGACTAAAGGAAAAAATACTTTATTATTCCAAAGAAGGCTAAGTGCGGTGGTTCACGCCTATAATCCCAGCATTCTGAGAGGCTGAGGTGGGTGGATGGATTGCCCTGAGCCCTACTGAGCTGAGTTCCAGACCAGCCTGAGCAAAAGTGAGAACCCATTTCTAAAAATAGCCAGGTGTTGTGGCAGGCGCCTGTAGCCCCAGCTACTTTGGAGGCTGAAGCAAGAGAATTGATTGAGCCCAGGAGTTTGAAATTGACCTATGATACCACAGCACTCTACCAAGGGTGACAAAACGAGACTCTGTTTCAAAAAAAAAAAAAAAAGTCTAATTACATATTGGCTGTTAAAGCAGAATTTTCAAAAGCTATTTAATCCCTTTAAGTTTACTTACTAAATTATAGGTAATTGTAGCACTGTGTCTAGATTTCTATGTTTCTATAATTTCATGTAATTATTCAGTAAAAATGATGCTCTTTACCCAGAAGCATCTGAGTATGTTTTGTCTAACCACTGCTATTGTTATCCTCATTAAAAAATGATTATTAACTGTCTGCTAACATTTATGTGCCAACAAGAATCCCACAGACAGGGAACTTTCTAGGATAATTCTAGACAGACAGTGCTTATTTAGCATTTACTATGCTTCCTGAACTATACCAGTATGTACTCTACTTTCTAAAACAATTCTTCAGGGTAAGCATTAATAAATATATTAATAAATATAAGTGGCTCAGAGCAGTTTGAGGAAGGTGAGGTATCTAAAACTTATCAGAGAAGAGACATCTTCCCACAACCTCCAGGCCTTTCACACACCCGTGCCTGGAGGTAATTGCTTAAAGGCATTTTTTTTCTTTCTCTAATGTTTCAGACTAGGTGATAAATTACCTAAAATGTTACTGCAAGTTGCCCAATGTGGCACTCACTCTTTATCTTCATGTTCCTGGAACTTGTGACACACAAATAACTTGTTTTACTTTGCTATAAAGATAGTGATAAGGCAGAAAGCTCAGTAGGTACTCCACACAGGACAAGGAAAGACTTTCTCTAGACCAAGATTAGGGTATAAAAGTATAAGTGCATTTTATCTTTTAGAAAGAGAGAGGGGAAGAGAGTGATGAAAAGAGAGAGAAGAGAGATGACGTGGCATCCCAAAGGGAAAAAAGGATGCTCACAGTTGAGGTCAAGTGGTTAACTGGATTAAAAGAGGGGGGAAAATATAATTGCAGGCCAGGCACGGTGGTGGTTTATGCTTGTAATCCTAGCACTCTGGGAATCCAAGGCAGGTGGATTGCTTGAGCTCATAAATTCAAAAGACTAACCTGAGCCAGACCAAGACCTCATTTCTAAAAATAGCTGGGTGCCTGTAGTCCCAGCTACTTGGGAGACTGAGGCAAGAGAATTGCTGGAGCCCAAGAGTTTGAGGTTATGAGGTTGTTGTGAGCTGTGACGCCACAGCACTATGCCCAGGGTGACAAATGAGACTCTGTCTGAAAAAACAAACAAACAAACAAAAAAAAAAAACTGCAATTGCAGCCAAATTCACAAGGTATTGTGGATGTGAGTGCTCTATCCATTTTTCCTTCCAGCAAGACTTTTTCCAGTAATGTCTGATCCTAAGGCCTGATGGTTTGTCCTTCTGGGACCCTAGGGCTAAAGGAACAAACTCTAAAAGATAAAGGAGCTGGCAAATGTAAATAGAAATAATTTACATTTCCTTTGGAGGGGGAGGAGCTGCTAGCAAGAGAAAGAGAAACAAAGGAAGCAGAGGGATTGATTTTAGTCCTTACTGAAAAAAAAGATGAGTTAATTATTTTTCTATCATTTTGTTATAAAGACCAACCATCCTTGCAATCATAAAAATTCACTCCCATTAAAGCAAGAAAATGACAAGAAAAATTTTTCCATGTGCAATTTTCTCCATCCTACCATACAAAACTATAGAAAGTTTGAAGTTTGGGATAAATCATAGCTATGTACTTTATTGCAATCACAGGGTACAGTGTTTTCAGGGTACAGTGTGATGTTTTCATATACAATTTGAAATACTCTCATCAAACTAGCCTTCATGTCATTTTCTTAGTTATTGAGTTAAGACATTCATATTCTGCTTTTAGAACGATTCCCTTGTACCCTTGTAAGATAAACCATAGAGGTGACCCCACCAATCACTCTCCCTCCACTGGGGGAATATATGCTTTTAGAAAAAATATATACATTTTTAAAAAATGAAATAATAAATATTCTTCCCTCAAAAAATAATGCCTGCAGGAGACAAAGGCCACACTAAGTGCTGACAGTATGCATCCTTCTAAAACTGTTCCTTTAAAATATTTTTGGAATCTAATTGTGAATTCCAGACGCATATCATAGCATGAAGTTCTGTTGAGGGAAGCATAGCTGCTTCTCAAATGACTACTAGAGGGCAATGAGATGTTCTGGGCTTTTGTCCCTTATATAGAAGCTCTGCTCTGGCTCCAGCATGGATTTCATCCCCTGTGTGGGGAAATGTTACCCAATGGCCAAAACAGAGAGCATTGGTGTTAAGAACAGATATTGTCCTATCTTGGCAATGATTTCTTGGAGAAATTCTCTACAATACTTCTGAAAGGTATGGTAGCTAATGGGAGAACAGAACATAAGAAAAAATAACTGCAGTACTTTAGGAAATTTTGAAATACTATGACAGCTGATTCTGAAAGAAAGGCAATTATGAAGATATAGTCACAAAATCACAAATGAGGACACTCTCCTCATTTCAACCTTACCCCTCGTACCTTTTCTATAGGCTAACACCAACTGGTATAAGAAGCTACATCAGTTCCCCTCTTGAAGATCATAAGAATGTCCCTGTTTTTCTTAGTGGTTTATTTGTCTTTCCATTTGTGTTGTAACACTTATCCCTTACTTCACCTATAAATTAAGATGATAGTGACACAGAGTTCCCCCATTCAGGGCTGGACAAGGACTGCAGTTTCCTAGGCCTGAGCAATTGCATGGAAGCCAGGCCTCTTCTGAAGTGGACACCCTACCATTTTGCCTGGGAGCTGGAGAGACTGCATTCATTTGTTAATACAGTCATCAACACTGAAGTCTGCCAAGTCCTGGCCAAATGTAATTCTCAAGACCTCCCTTTTTTAACTATAAATACCTAGGCAAAAAGACCTGTGTGGGGACTTCCCACTTGGGTCTCTTCCCTCTGCCAGAGGCTCTGGTGCCTTTCATGGGTTCCTTCTTCCAATCTCTTGAGACCAGGGACCTACTGCAGAAAGAAATTCCATCAACACTAGCAATATTTAGACAAATATCTATAACATGTACCTGATTAATAATTTATAACTTTTATGTATTTTTAAACCCTACAGAGAAACATGCCTACAATTGTGTCTGTTTTTTCCAACATTGACTAATTATTAGTGTTGATCTGAAAAAAAAAGATTTATGAGTAATACTTAAAATATCATCTGAAATGTGCCTGCTGTGTGCCAGTCACTGAGCCAAGTATGTTACAGTCACTGTCTCTAATTCTTATACAATGTCTCCAGGCTAGACTTCTCCTTTACAGAAGCATGGACACAGAGAAGTTAAACAAGGCAGCAAAAGCTACTCAGATAGAGATCTTGGGTTAGGAATTCTATAGCCCATATAATTTTCCATTACCATATTTTGTGTTTGAAATTACTGTCATGTCTGGTGAATCTCTAAAACTAAAAACAAGTATTTATTTGGTTATTTAGCATAGAAATTCACATGCTTTTTGTGCATGGGCATGTTCAGAAATAAGAAAGAAGGATCATTTTTCTGGCTGATTCAGATTTGCTGCCTTCTAAAGAAGGCTAATCTTTAGGTCCTTCCCAGTCTCTAAATTGAATATCTAAGCTCAAGCTTTCTCCTTTCTTTGGAAAACATTTCTACTCATCTGTGAGGATAAGTCTCTCTCTCAATGCTATAGCCCCCAAAGCTGAGCTAGGAAAGCTGTTGTTTGTGATTTTATGAAAACCTGGGATTACCTGTGGCTTCTGATGAAGCATATAATTCCAGATTTAGTAGTCTTTCATACAGCAAACATTGGTGGGTTGTTGATAGTGCCTGGGACCTAGGACTTTTAATCCTCTGATGGTTGTTCTGTCTTGCTAAGGTGATTTCTTTAGTTTAGCACATAAAACAATAAGAATTATCAAACAGAAAGCTGCCTGAATGACAGTGCACTCGCACTAGGACACTAGCTATGGTACCCTAAGTTTAAACAGCAAAATATGGGCAGGAAGAATTTCCCACCATCCACCCAACACCCAGGGACTCTAAGGGCATCCAACCTCTCTTGGTGACCTCCCTTTATCAGCAGCTTACATGTCCTAACTGCCATTGTGGTTCTATTTTTTTCTCTGCTCTCTTTTCTCCTTTGTTGTTGTTTCCCAAGTGCTTAAGGGTTAAAGCAGTTTTATTTTTCCCCACCCCAGCCTTATCATAAATGATTAGTGCTGAGATACAGGAAATGTCTCAGAACTAACCCCTCTCTGCTGCCTCAGTCATTCAGTCCTGACAGCAGTGTTTGCAGGATTTCTCTTGTCAAGGACTCAGTCCCCATGATCACCCTAGTACTTTTAATGTTACTGGGAAATGTTGCAAAAAGAGCAAGATTAGTGTTGGAAAGAGAAAAGTACAGCAGATTACAAAGTAAGAGGAGCAATTTTTTGCAATGCAGCTATACTAGAGTTTGAATAAAATGAAGCCAAGTCCCTCCTAGCCCAGATAGGACACTGCTCTCACATCTCTTGCTGGATATGAGTGGCACTGAAATGCCATGTCAAAAGGTTTTCTTACTCTTTGTAGGCTCTGACAAGATGTGCTCAGAGAGAGATACAAAGCTGAAATATTCAAGGCAAAAATGAGCAGGTAAAAGGAATATCCCTTAGCTTACACCTAGATATCTCTTCATCTGTGCCAGGCTGAGCAGGTTAAATAAAATCATTTCAAACATTTTTATTACTTTTTTGAAATTAATAAACACACACACAAAAATACAAAGAGAAAATTGAAGTATTCTTCTTCCTTACTCTAAATTAACTACTGTTAAGTCTTGGTATATTTGCTATTTACATTGAGCCAATGTCTTTTTCCTTTAAAGTCAACATTACTCAGTTGGTTTTTATAAAATTGGAAATCACTCTTATAGAATTTTTAAAAAATTAAAAATAACAAGGAAAAGGGGGAAGATGCTCTATGTTATGTGTCATCAGGGAATTGCAAATTAAAAACAATAATGATATTCCACTACTTACCCATTAGAATGTTTAATCCAGAACACTGCAGACTCCAAATGCTGGCAGAGATGTAGAGCAACAAGAACACTCTTTCATTGCTCCTTTGGGAGATGGTTGGGCAGTTTATGAAACTAAACACACTCTTGCCATCTCAATCCAATAGTCATGATCCTTGCTATTTACCCAAAGGAACTGAAAACTTGGGTCCACACAAAAAACTGCACAACATTGTTTATTGCAGCTTCATTCATAATTGCTCAAACTTGGAATCAACCAAGATTTCCTTGGTTATAACTTACCTTGGATAAATTAAAAGAAAAACCCAAACTGTAGTGCATTCAGACAATGGAATATTAGTCAGCTAAAAAGAATCAAGCCATCATGACTTGAAAAGACATGGAGGGAAACTTAAATGTTTCTTACTAAGTGAAAGATGCCAATCTGAAAAAGGCTGCATACTGTGTATTTTCAACTACATGACATCCTGGAAAAGGGAAAACTATGGAGATAGGTAAATGATCAGTGGCTTTCAAGGGCTAGACTATGAGAATAGATAGAATACCGAAGATTTTTAGGACAGTGTAACTATTTGGTATGATGCTGTAATGGTGAACCAATGTTGCTATTCTCTGAATGTTGTGTACCCCCACACAGAGATTCGTATGTTAAAATCTAGTCACTAATGTGATAATATCAGCAGGTTTTTAGAGATGATTAGATCATGGGGGTGGAGCCCTAGTGAATGGGATTAGTGCCCTTATAAAAGTGGTTCCAAAGAGTTGCCTGTTCCCTTCCACCACATGAGGACACATGAGAAGACATCATTTGTGAATCAAAAAACAGGCCCTCACCAGACATCTGATATAAGGATGCTAATCTTGTACTTTTCAGCCTCTATAACTGTGAGAGGTAAATTTCTGTTGTTTATAAGTTACCTAGTTTTAGTATTTTGTTATAGTGACCCAAATAAACTGAGACACATACATTATGTAAACTCATAGGATATACAACTCCATAAGTGAATCTTAATGTAAACTATGGAGTTTGGGTGATAATGATGTCACCCAAGAGTGTAGGTTCCTCAGTTATAGCAAATCTGCCACTTTATTGCCAGATATTCATAGTATCAGAGCCTATCTGTGTAAGGGGCCAGGGAATATGTGGAAACTCTCCATTTTTCCCTCAATTTGTGATGAACCTAAAACAGCTCTAAAAAATAAAATCTACTTTTTAAAAAGTACAAAAGAAGTATTTTTTATAAACAAGCCTAATTCTCACTATGCACACATTTTTATTATTGGTATATTGGGAAGTTTTTTGTTTTGTTTTGTTTTGTAGAGACAGAGTCTCACTTTATTGCCCTCAGTAGAGTGCCATGGTGTCACACAGCTCACAGCAACCTCTAGCTCCTGGGCTTAGGTAATTCTCTTGCCTCAGCCTCCCGAGTAGCTGGGACTACAGGTGCCTGTCACAGCACCTGGCTTTTGTTGTTGTTGTTGTTGTTGTTGTTGTAGTTTGGCTGGGGCCAGGTTTGAACCTGCCACACTTGGTATATGGGGCCCACGGAGCCACAGGCACTGTCTGGAAGTTATTTTCTAGATATCCAGAAAGATTGATGGATGTATATACAAACGAATGAAAATAAACACATATAAATACTTACATGAAAAGAATGTATAAATTACATGCTATTGTAATTTTAAAAAGTTAAGTTCAATTTTATTTGAAGTTAAAATTAAAGAAATGGAAATAAAGTTAAAAAATTAAAACCAAATAGATTTTTTATTATGAGAAATATTCCTAAAAGTTCCAACTATAATTTTAAAAAGAGACTATGAAACATTTTGTATACATTGGAGTCATTAACATTTCTTCCAACTACATATTTCTACTCTAGGCCATTTCTATTGGTTTTGCTTTAGAAAGATACCAAGAATCTCATCAATCCTATCAACTTTCTTTTTTCTTACATCTGAATTTTGGTTATGGTATTCCTACATGTTAAGACTTATACTGTTACTATTTAATTTTCTTTAACCATGATTCTAATAATTGGTTTTATTCCTACATTTAGGGGATATGGTACTATTAAATGAAATTTGCATAAGACCATTGCTTTGGACTACCCTCCTGCACTAATCCCCAGAAAACCAGACCAAACCAGCATGGAGTCCCTATGCTTGCTGCCATGTGAAATGAGCCAGTAGTCCGCAAACTAGGAGACTTCTTAAGTACTGATTGATTAAGTCTAATAAAGCATTGAGTACAAGTATTTGTTTCTCCATTCCAGCTTGTAACAAAAGATCACCCCCTTATTTTTTTTTTGATGAATAATACTTCACAGTATGCATATACCACATTTTGTTAATCTATTCCACAAATATCTCAAGCAAATCAGCAAGAAACAACCAAACAACACCATTAAAAAGTAGGCAGCCATGAACAGAAACTTTGTAAATGAAAATATACTAATAGCCAACAAACTCATGAAAAAATGCTCAGTGTCTCTAATTATTAGGGAAATGCAATTCAAAACAACATTGAGATACCACCTAACTCCAATGAGATTGGCTTGTATTAAAAAGTCCCAAAACAGACGCTAGCATGGATGCAGAGAGAAAGAACTCTTATATACTGTTGGTGAGTCTACAAACTAGCCTACTTTCTTTTTCTTTATTCTTTTTTTTTCTTTCACTATGAGATTTGGTGAGAGATGAGTACTATGAGATATTTCCAATTTTCTACACACTGAAAGAAATGACAAAGAGATGAACAAAACTAAGCTGAGAGGTTATGTATTCCCTGGAATACATAGCTTGGATCCGTTCTCTCTCTTGAGATTTTTCTAACAGGAAAAATAGAGTAATAGCATTTATTCTTAATAGCTGAATAAGGCAGTTGCACCATTCCAATGGGTACAGACCAGAAAGACTGATTTATCAGGATTCATTGTACTTAGTTAAGGTGGGGAAAAGTGGGAGACGTCTTTCTCTTGGCAACACAGTTGAATTCTAAATCTTCATTATATTGTCCTCAAGCGCTTATGTCTCTCTAAGATGGTCAGTTCTCTACTTTATTTTTTTTCCTATTTCCTATCATAGAAATTTTCAGTATTCTATAATGATAGTCCTTAATTTCCAAAGTGTTCTTAGGTATTCAGGCTGATCAATTTCTGGAACTTCAGAAACAGAAAAAGCATCTATTATCGTATAGTCACATAAAACAAACTAACACGTCACCTTATGTCCCCTAACTATTTACATAAACATGACAACAAATAGAAGGCTCTTGATGGAGAAGAAGCCTTGTAATCTCCACTATAAGAAAACTGGTTCCTAATCACATACCTCATAGGTGGGCTTTTTGATTATTTCCTTTGTCCAAAGCCATAAAAAATTTAGGACTTCCTTAATGAAAAACATTTCCTGGGTTAAACTGGATTAAGATGTAGTAAGTAAAAATTTTTACCTCAGAACTCTTCTTTTGGCAAAGTGAGCAAAGATTCATGGATAAAGATATCTGTAGCCAAATTAGATATAATACTGGAAAAAAACGGAAGCAACTTTAATGTACCTGCACAATTTTTATTTATTTATTTATTTATTTATTTATTGGGCAGTTTTTAGCCAGGGCTGGGTTTGAACCCATCACCTCTGGCATATGGGGCTAGCACCCTACTCCTTTGAGCCACGGGTGCTGCCCACAAATAATTTTTTTTGATATATATTTTTTTGATACATAGTCTCACTTCATCACCTTGGGGTAGAGTGCCATGACATCATAGCTCACAACCTTAAACTCGAGGGCTTAAGTGATTCTCTTGCCTCAGCCTCCCAAGTAGCTGAGACTAAAGGTGCCTGCACAATGTCATATTTTTAGAGATGGGGTCTTGATCTTGCTCAGGCTCATCTCAAACTCCTAAGCTCAGGCAATCCTCCTGCCTCAGCCTTCCAGAGTGCTGGGATTATAGGTGTGAACCACCACACTCAGCCTGTACACAATTAGGTGAATAATGGCGTCTCTCAATCAGAAGAGTTCATGAAACTTTTTTTTAAAAAAGTGTTTAAATACGGTAGCTATAAATGACAAAAAGAAAATTGCAATACAGCTATTGAGTCCACAAGGTCTGGTGTAGCATCTGTTTATCATTTTATCTCTGTCTCCTGCAGTGTTGGCAGTATCAATGCAATGAAAGAGCAAATAAATGAAAGGGTGAATCTGACTACTGACTACTCTCCTCAGGAAAGGAGGATAAGATGGCAGATGCTTGAGTGCAATTTATCACACCCCTTCTAAATACTGGTCCAAAACTCAAGGACACTACTATCTAGGATATAACAAAAATATACATTATTTTCTACCAATGGAATGTGAAGCTTATGTGCCTTCTTAATGAATTCAGGCCATTTAAAAATCTCAAAAGGAATATCTGTCACATTGAAATTCTACCAAGTTCTGAGCAACCACATTCATTTTTCTTTGCTTAGCTCCTAATTAGTATAAAATTTTGACAAGTAGTTCACATATTAAAAAAGCTGTGCTCAGCTGTTCACAGGTCCCCCAACTCCTTTAATCATCTCAGTACTGTCAGCTGTGTAAGTGTCATGGGAGGGAGGAGCATCACAACCAACTGGGAGTGGAGGGGCCCGGTGTGTCCAACTTTCAAACCCAGAGTGGCAGACAGGATACAAAAGACAAAGCTACAGTATCTTTTCCAACATCATCTGAAATTTAATGAAAGCAGAAAGTTTTCACTAAGAATCAGAGAAACAAAAAAGTTTGAAGCATTTTACTTTTAGAGAAGTCAGGAAGTCTTTTAACATCAAAGAATGTTTTGGATTTTGAATACTTGGCCAGGTAATCTTAAAGTACATAGTCTACATGTTCAAGATTTACATCAAATCACAAAGAGGAAGAACAATGAGGCACATTTAATTTCTTGGCATTTTATAGTTTATTCACCTGAGTTTTACAATTTTGTGAATTATTTGACTTATCCTCAATAAGCTTTGCTAGGCACAGGATAAAAGACAGTTTCTAACTGGATAGGCAGGCAAATGAGCAAATAAATAAATACAATAAAAAAATTTTGGCTATTAGGAAAAGATACACGGTTTGATCTCTGTTTCATTCTATACAGTAAAATAAATTGTATCAAGATATTCATGTGGCATTGCTTTAAATAGTACAAAAAGACCCAGCTTAAATGTTTATGTCTTCATCTCTTAAAAGGTAGAAAGAGACACAAGAATTAAGGCAGAAATATACTGTTACGTGGAAAGATTTTAAGTTCTTCCAGCTTTTCTAGGGGCAGGCCAACAGAAGGAAAGGTAAGAAAGTCAAAGTTTCTGCTCAGCTAAGAACATAATTAACAAAGCAAAGAAACAACCTTTAGAAGGGAAGGAGATATTTGCATGCTTCAAATCCAACAGAGGACTAATAACCAGACTCTACAAAGAACTCAAGAGAATCAGCAAGAGACATGAACAGAAATTTTTCTCATGAGGACAGACAAATGGCTAACATGAAAAAATGGTCATTGCCCCTTATCATCAGAGAAATTCAAATCAAAATCACTTTGAGATGTCACCTAATCCCAGTGAGAATGGCCCACATCATAAGGTCCCAAAGCAACAGATGGTGGTGTGAGTGTAGAGAGAAGGGAACACTCATGCACTGATGCACTGATGGTGGGACTGTAAGTAAGTACAGCCTCTATGGAAAGAAGTAACTCAAAGAACTAATAGTAGACCTATCATTTAATCCCACAATCTCATTACTAGGTATCTACCCAAAAGGAAAAAAGACATTTTACCATAACAACATTTGCACTCCAATGATTATAGAAGCACAATTTACAATCTCAAAAATGTGCAAACAACCCATGTCCTTCAACACATGAATGGTTTACTAATCTGTAGGTATATGTATAACATGGAATACTATTCAGCCGTTAAAAAAGACAGAGACTTTGTATCTTTTGGGAGAACCTAGGCAGATTTGGAGAACACTCTCCTAAGTGAAGTATCACAAGAATGGAAATACAAGCATCACAGGTACTCAGTACTAATTTGAAACTAGGAGATTAACAACTACCTGATCGCACGAGAGAAAAACTTAAATTCAAGTAGTGTGGCGGGGGAGAAGTGGTTGAATAAGTTCCAACAGGTAAATTGCACAGATATATGGCACACTTCCTGGGTAAAGGACATAACTAAAACGTGGACTTCCACCTTACAAAAGCAAACTATGCAACCTAATCATATATACCCTAATATTAATAAGAAATTAAAAAAGAAAAAGACTGTGAACTCCAGGGCTCTACTATTTGTGTTTGCATCTCAACTTTACTTTTCTCTAGGTATGCAAACTTTGCAAAATTTATTTAACTCCTCACACTTTCACTATTCTGAAACATGAATAGTAATAGAACTTATCTATAGGGTTTTTGTGAGGATTACGTTAAAATGATACACAAAGGATTTAGAATGTTGCCTGGTCCATAAGAAGTAATATATGAGTTAAAGTTGTTATTTTTAAAGACATATCATCTCAAATGAAAGAGATGGTGAACAAAACACACCATATGAGTCCAAAAATCTAAAAAATGACATATGTTGTATGTTCAGGTATGTATACAGAAGCACATATAAAACTACCTAATTTCCAAAGTATGTGCATTGTACTGTTAACAATAGCTAACCACTGAATGAAGGAGAGAATATGAAGGATTTTTTAAAATGAGGTATTTCAGTCAGTGGAGGGACAATGGTGGGAAAACAGCAGAGAGTGAAAAGTTTATTCAATTTTTTTAATATTATTATTATTATTTGATACAGAGTCTTACCTTGCCACCTTTGGTAGAATGCCATGGCATTATAGCTCACAGCAACCTCAGACTCCTGGGCTCAAGTTATCTTCTTGCCTCAGCCTCCCAAGTAGCTGGGACTACAGGTACCTGCTACTACTCCTAGCTATTTTTTTTTTTTTTTTTTTTAGAGATGCAGTCTTGCTCTTGCTTAGGCTGGTCTCGAACCTGTGAGCTCTGCCAATCTACCCACCTAAGCCTCCCAGAATACTAGGATTACAGGTGTGAGCCACCACTGTGCCCAGCCTATTTATTCAATTCGCTATGTCAGTTTCTATTCAGTTTCCAATTCTGAGTGGAGATTTCTTTTTTTTAATTGTTTGGGATTCATTGCATGTACAAAGAATTAAGTTACACTGAGGGCATTTGTTAGATAAAGTCCCTCTTATAATTGTGTCCCGCCCCAGTAGGGGTGCCAGACACTGTGGCTCCCATCCTCCTCCCTCCTCTCCCTCCCTACTTCTTCATTCCCCTATCCTCACCCTTGCATTATTAGATCTACTGCCTTCATATTAGAATTTACATTGGATTCTTACTTCTCCATTCTTGTGATGCTTTACTGAAGAAAGTGTGTTCTACCTCCATCCAGGTTAATACAAAAGATGTAAAGTCTCCATCTTTTTAATGGCTAAATAGTATTCCATGGTATACATATATCACAACTTGTTCACCCATTCTTGGGTTGGTGGGCATTTAGGTTGTTTGAGAGTGGAAATGCTTGAGAGGCTTGAGGATGAATATGGTAAACCATATGGTGATATCCTAAAAGTTGACTAAAGTAACAGTATACCATAAGGAAAAACAATCTAGACTTGATGACAGTGGGTCTTAGCCAGAGACTCATTAACTTGCACTTTACCAAATCATTTCAATAATATATGACAATTGTTATTTTTTGCATATGGCTTTCCAGTTGTCCCAGAACCATTCATTTATTTAAAATGAATTAAAATTCATTTATTATTTCTCCATTGAATGTTCTTGACACCACTAGTGAAAATAATTTGACCATAGATACATGGGTTTATTTCTGGACTCTCAGTTTTATTCCATTGATCTATATGTCTATACTTATGTCAGTACCATGCTGTCTTGATTACTCTAGTTGTTTTGATAAGTTTTGATATCAAAAAAGTTAATCCTTCTACTTTGTTCTTTAAGATCGTTTTGGCTATTCTGAGCTCCTCAACAATTCCCTATGAATGTAATAATAAACTTGACAGTTTCTGTAAGGACTCTTTTCATCTAGGACTCTGACAGAGAATACCTTGTACTTCAATTCTCTAGAGTATTTTCATCTTTTTCTTTCTGATTAACATGAGGGCACAAATGATAAGGTTAATATTAAATCTTTCAATCCATGAACATAAGATGTTCTTCCTCTCATGTGGGTTTTATTGTTGTACTCATTTTCACTTTATTCCTGCCTCCACACCAATGTTCCCAGGCTCTGGTAATTATCATCCTACTCTCTTTCTCTAAGGGATCAATTGTTTTTAATATTTAGCTCCTAAACATGAGAATATATAAGATTTGTCTGTCTGTGCTTGGCTTATTTCATCTAACATAATGTTATCCAGTTCCATTCATGCTGCAAATGACACAATTTCATTCTTTTTGTGGTTATTTAATATTCCATTATATATATGTATCATAATTTCTTTATCCATTCATCTCTTGATGGGCACTTAAGTTAATTCCTATCTTGGCTATTTTGAATAATGCTGTGATAAATATGGTGAGCTTATCATTGTATAATAGTCTTATTTGTCAACAGAAGTACAGCTACTCCTGATCTTTTTTGCTTTCCATTTGCATGGAAAATATTTTTCCAGTCCTTTCATTCTAAACTTTGTGTGTCTTTATAGGTGAAGTGTGTTTCTTGCAGACAACATATAGGTGGGTTTTGTTTTATTTACTTATTTTTTTGGAGACAGAGTCTCACTTTGTCATCCTTGGTAGAGTGCTATGGTGAGATAGAGGGCTATGGTGTCATAGCTCACAGTAACCTCAAACTCGTGGGCTCAAGCAATTTTCTTGCCTCAGCTTCTTGAGTAGCTTAGACTATAGGTGCCCACCACAGCACCCAGCTGTTTTTAGAGACAGGGTGCCAATCTTGCTCAGGCTGGTCTTGAACCTGTGAGCTTAGGCAATCTACCCACCGTGGCCTCCCAGAGTGCTAGGATTACAGGTGTGAGCCACTTGCCTGGCCTGGTTGGTTTTGTTCTATATTCATTCAGCCACTGTATGTCTTTTTATTGGAGAATTTAGTCAATTCAAATTAATGTTATTATTAATAGGTGAGGACTTACTATTGCTATGTTGTTATTTCATTTTTGGCTGTTTTGTGGTCCTCTCTGTCTTTCTTCTTTACTTCCTGTCTTCCTTTGTTAAAAATGATTTTCTCTCGTAGTGTATTTTAATATCTTTATTTTTTTGTGTATCATCTATAGATATTTTGACTTGCACTTACTATAAGCCTTACAAAATATATTATAAGCAGTCACTTATACATGACAACTCTGCTTGTAAACAAACAAATAAGTAAAGATAAATCTCATAGATA
Organism: Galago senegalensis; assembly: GCA_963575145.1. Taxonomy (NCBI): domain Eukaryota; kingdom Metazoa; phylum Chordata; class Mammalia; order Primates; family Galagidae; genus Galago; species Galago senegalensis. The sequence goes on along the minus strand of CAUYTI010102917.1, from coordinate 4,808 downwards.
TTATACTCTTTAACTCCCTACCCCTACACTTTTTAGCATTTCTTTGTTTCTGTTGATATCTTTTTATCTGTCAAAAAAGTTGTTATTTCTGATAGATTTGTTTTTTAGTTTTCCTACTCAAGTGGTAAGTGGTTTAATTACACAGTTTACCATCAAAGGTTGTTGGATTTTGTCAAATTCTACTTCTGCATCAGTTGAAATGATTGTGTAGATTTTGTTTATATTTTCTAATAATATGGTATATTACATTAATTTATTTTATGTATTGAACCATCTCACAACTTCATATAAAGAACTCAGTTTGTACTTTCTTCTTTTGTTCAACATAATGCTTTTGAAATTAATCTGTTTCTCTATCATCAATCTTATATTATTAAACCAATACTTCTAGGCTTATCTTGAATAAACTCATTACAGCCCCAAAATAGTTGTTACATAGGTCATATGAAATAAAGTTTGAAACAAAAACTTTATGAGGCAGTTGACTAATACTTGCCTCAAATGCCTGTATTTGTCCAAAGCAATTCTTCCACTTTAATAATTTGCCAAGTACTTTGAAATTAACAGTTTTATAGTATTAACCTAAGAGTCAACAACTTTAAAGTCACATACAGGAGTACCAGGGTTAATTGAAATTTATCCTGTTAAATTTCTTATGCTATTATTATTTTACTGTACATATTTCTAGCTTTTTGTAGAAATTACAATTCAGAAACCTCAAGATACAAATATGCAAATGGTGTAGTAAAAAATCAGGGACTTAGAGTCCAGAAAAACTGAATGTAAATCTTGCTTTTTGTCTTTTACTAGCTTCAATTTCCTTCATCCCTGTGAATCTCATTTGAGTTGTTTGTAAAGGGAAAGTGACACCATAACATGTGATTTGTTATCATTAAGTGAATTAACAAAAACATTGAAGCAGAATGTGAAAATGAATGCAACTCATAAGAAGTTTTCTCAGTAAGGTATGAGGAAGAGATAAACAGAGAGAAGCTGACACATAGCTAAACATAATGATTATTCAATGAATCTTTGCATAAGGATTGTCAGGGAGAAAGATAAAGAGAACATTTAATGGTCAATATTGATGTAAAATGTGTAATCTAAAACCAGTAGAGATGTAGAATGGGTAACCTAAAAACCAGTAGAGATGTAGGGGTGGTGCCTGTGGCTCAAAGGAGTTGGGCACCTGCCCCATATGCCGGAGATGTCGGGTTCAAACCCAGACCCAGCCAAAAACTGAAAAAAAAAAAAAATTAAATAAATAAAAATAAAATAAAACAGTAGAGATCTAGAATGGGTAATCTTAAAACCAGTAGATAAATAGAAGAGACAGCTAATAGCCTTTTATGTACAGAAATTGTATTCTTTATCTCTGTAGAATTGGGGCACTCTTACATATTACCTCATTTTATCCACCTTCTGGATTGATAAACAATCCTTTCTATTGCCCCTGTATCAGCTGGCTCCGGACAATTCTGCTGCAGTATCAAATAACCTTGTAAATATCGGTGTCTTCAACAGTTTAATTCAGTTTTGTTCTTGCTACATGTCCATTATGAGTTAAATGCAGCTCGTTGTATTCATTCTAAGACAAAAGATGAAAAAATATTTCTATTTGAGATATTTCCAATTCCATGGCAGAGGAAAGTGGGAGCAACAACGAAAGGACATAATATGTCCAAGAATTTCTACTCATAAATGGCATATATCTTTCCTGTTCACATTTTATTATCAAACAAGTCATGGATAAGACTGAGATCAATAGATTGAAACCTACAAGGAGTCTTTTAAAAGTTCATGGAAAATGCATGTTACAAAAATCTAATAAAAAAAATCTATGTATAGATTTCAAAACTTTTTTCTTCTCTTTCTCTTTTTTTTTGAGATAGTGTCTCACTTTGTCACCCTCAGTAGAGTACCATGGCTTCACAGCTCATGGCAACCTCAAACTTTTGGGCTTATGCAATTCTCTTGCCTCAGCCTCCCAAGTAGCTGGGATTACAGGCACCTGCCACAATGCCCAGCTAGTTTTAGAGATGAGGTCTCACTCTGGCTCAGGCTGGTCTCAAACTTGTGAGCTCAGGCAATCCACCTGCCTCAGCCTCCCAGAGTGCTAGGATTACAGGCCTGGCCTCAAAAATTTTCACTGAAATAACATCATATTAATTTGGTATAATGTGTCCCAGTAGGATATAGTTTGAGAAATAAGGATAAGACATTAGTTAAAAAAGACTGCAACATGGTTTTTGCTAAAATTAAGAACATTAGGCTTCGGTGCCTGTGGCTCAAGTGGCTAAAGCGCCAGCCACATACACCTAAGGTGGCCTGTTTAAATCCAGCCCGGGCCGCCAAACAACAATGATGGCTGCAACCAAAAAATAGCCAGGCATTGTGGTGGGTACCTGTGGTCCCAGCTCCTTGGGAGGCTGAGGCAGGAGACTCGCTTGAGCCCAGGAGTTTGGAGGTTGCTGTGAGCTGTGATCCCATTGCACTCTACCCAGGGGGACAGCTGGAGGCTCTCTCTCAAAAAAAAAAAAAAAAAAAAATTAAGAACAGCAAACTCATGGTGAATCTTTGTGGAAGGACAGTGAAATCACTCATGCTTTGTGAAGAGTTTATGGAATAATACCCCAAGGAATTTAGCAGCTTACAAATACATAACTTGTTTTATGAAGAGATGAGATAATGTTGAAGATGAAACCCACAATGGCAGACCATACATATTAATTTGAGAGGAAAACATTCATTTTGTTTGTGCCCTAATTGAAGACGACCAGTTGTTAATAGCAGAAACTAGCTAAGACCACAGACATCACAATTGGCTTAGTCTACCCAACTCTGACTGAAAAATTAAACAAACTTTCCACTCAATGGGTATCAGAACTGTTGTACTCAGATAAGCTGCAGACAAGAGCAGAGCTTTCAATAGAAATTTTAAACAAGTAGGATCAAGATCCTGAAGCATTTCTTTGAAGAATAATACCAGAAGATAAAACTTGCTTTTACTAATGCAATCCAGAAGACAAAGCACAATCAATGGCTAAAAAGAAGTAGAAGTTCTCCAGTCAAAGAAAAAGTGGACTGGTGATGAGCAAAGTCCAAAGTAACAGGGTTTTTTTTCATACTCAAGGCTTTTTTCTTGTTGACTTTATGCAGAGCCAAACAATGACAACATCTGCTTGTTCTGAAAGTGTTTTAAGAAAATTAAAAAACCCGTTGGCAGAAAAAAATGCATGGGAAAGCTTGACCAGAGAGTCCTTCTCCACTATAACAGAGCTAATCCTCACTCCTCTCATCAAACAAGGGCAATTTTGTATGATTTTCCCTAATGGGAAATCACTTTACTGTCCTGATATAACCCTTTCTGGCTTCTTTTTGTTTCTTTAAAGTGCAACTATTTTTCTTCTGTTAATAATGTAAAAAGAGGCTGCTTTGACATGGTTAAATTTCCAGGACCCTCAGTTCTTTAGGAATGGACTGAATAGCTGGTATCATTGCTTACAACAGTGTCTTGAACTTGATTGAGACTATGTTTAGAAAAGTAAAGTCCATTTTTCTTTATTTCCTTGCTTCTTAAAATTTTTTTCTTTTCATTTCCTTGTTTTGTTTTTGTTTTTGTTTTGTTTTTTTGAGACAGAGTCCCATCCTATTTCCTAGGCAGTGTACAATGGCATCATAGCTCACTGTAACACATATTTTTATTTTTATATTTTAATTTCACTTCCCACAAGCTTTTGAAGTCCTTCTGTATAATCCTTAGACGTGAAAGAGTACAGAATATTTTGTGTAATAATATAATTTAACAGACACTCCATCCTTTCTTCTTCTTCCAAAAAAATTTAAAAGAAAAAAGGAAGGAAGTTATAGATTAAATAAGTAATTAAATATTCATAACAAAATAAATTCATGGTATCCTCTCTCTCATTACATGCCAAGTATATCCTCCATAAATGAGAATTCTTTCAAGTATCTAGTTGATGCACCTAGATATTTCAAGCTTGAGCTTTAGCTTTTGTGACATGCTATCAAAATATTATCTTTAGCTGTCATGGATTATTATGCTACCAAAATTTGGGAGTAAATATTGAAATCTAATTCTTTTTTTTTTTAATTAAATCATAGCTGTGTACATGAATACTGTCATGGGGTACAGTGTGCTATTTTTACATACAATTTGAAATATTTTCATCAAACTGGTTAACATAGCCTTCATGTCATTTTCTTCGTTATTGTGTTAAGACATTTATATTCTACAATTAGAAAAATTCACATGTAGCCTTATAAAATGAACCATAGACATGATCCCACTAGTCACCCTCCCTTCATTCTACCCCTTCCCTTTCCCTCCCTCTCCCCTTTCCCAGTATTCTTGGGCTAAAATTGGGATATAGCTTTCCGATGAAAGCTATAAATTAGTTTCATAGTAGGGTTGAGTACATTGGATACTTTTTCTTGCATTCTTGAGATACTCTGCTAAGAAGAATACTTTACAGCTCTATCCATTTAAACATGAAGGAGGTAAACTCTTGATATTTCCTTAGGGCTGCGTAGTATTTTATGGTGTACATATACCACAATTTATTAATCCATTCATGGGTTGATGGGCACTTTGGCTTCTTTCATGACCTAGCAATTATGAATTGGGCCGCAATAAACATTCTGGTACAAATATCTTTGTTGTAGTGTGATTTTTGGTCTTCTGGATATATACCTAGTAGAGGAATTATAGGATCAAATGGCAGGTCTATTTTTAGTTCTCTAAGTGTTCTCCAGATATCTTTCCAAAAGGAATGTGTTAGTTTGCA